>BSBK01003700.1:0-279635 GCA_027943335.1 Chamaecyparis obtusa | reverse complement strand
GCAGTATTAGAGCACATAAAGTTCTACCATGATAAAAACATAAAAAAACAAAAAATAAACAACCACAGCCATAGAGTATCACACATCCACGAAATCATTTTGAAAAGGTCCAACTTAAGTAAGGCTAGGAGTCATCAGCAGTCTTCGCCCCTTCCGTACATGCCCAACCTGTGATATCCCCTTCTAGAAATAAAACTTAATATTCAATTATAATAATAAATATCAATAATACTTATATTATAATTTTATCAATTACTTATATTATTATCATATCAACATTAATCTCTATTAATATTATTAATATCTTTCAAGATAGTGTGATGACCCCTTTTTTGAAGATAGGCTAAAACGATAATTTAAATAATTAAATAAGTTTAAATTAAAGATTTAAACTTATTCTAAATAAAGACTCAATCATAAACAGTGAAAGAAAAGATAATCAGTTATAAAAGATAGTATACAATAATCAAATATATATCATTAATATATCTGATTGAATACCGAACTGATTAATAATCTATCGATTATGTATTATTAACTAAACAAGTATAGATACCGATTAATATTGATCGGTTTTGTATCTGCAAAACATAATTGCGATTAACATATACAAAAGGGTGCAAGTCTAAAACTCACGATGAATGGATGTGATCCATCTCAACGTGCAAATATAAAACAATGCTCGTATTGTCTTGATTATCACGGAAGAAGAAGAAGGCATTTTAGATCGCAGTCTAAAGACATATATTGAAAAGGATACGTAACCATTGAAGCCGTAGATATACATACTATCGCAGATCACTATTCAATGACGTTAACCCGAAGGAAATAAAAACATATACAGATTGTTGGCTGAGATTAGTACTTTGCAAAGGATAAACATTTGATATTGTGATCACGGCATATACACAGGCTGCACTTACAACAGAGTATATTATTGTGGAGGATTATTCTCATAGGTTGAGATCGCAGTGTTATAGAGGATATCCGTACTGAGATTGTATCATCTATATATCAGAATATATATTAAGGCTAATCATAGAAATAGAATATATACATATCGGGATTGACCTCAGATTATATTTACACTCATACAGCCATATAAATTATCATTTCCATACTTCCAAGTCAGGGACGAGAAAAGAATATAAACAAATCAATGTATTTAGACATTCCAATTTGGAATACCAGCAAATGGGATTCAAGAACGATAATCTAGTCAGCAAATACAATATATAAGAGATAAGGAAATGAAATATATTACATGACTGGCAAGCATCGTATTACAGCAAATGATGCTGTAACAGAACTAGTAGTTAAACAAAAAATTACAGAATCATATATCTGAATTCTATCAGGGAATAGGAAATTATAATAAGTGTATGGCATTAATACTATAGGAGTAATCATAGTAAATAAGTACCTGCAGATCAATACTGATCTACAGATTGCTACGTCAGAATACTATTAATAATAAGGGACCATTATATATGGTTTCTATATATATATTAATAATAGTAAAGTCAGAAGTATATATGGGCTTCTATATATATATATATATATATATATATATATATATATATATATATATATATATATATGCAGTGTATTTATATATGTTAATAATAGAAAAATCATAATTATTTATATAAACATATATATTAGTAAGATTCTAATAAATATATATATATATATATGAATACTTTGAGGGTTATATTATATCTATATCTATATCTATATCTATATCTATATCTATATCTATATCTATATCTATATCTATATCTATATCTATATCTATATCTATATCTATATCTATATCTATATATATATATATATATATATATATATATATATATATATATATATATATATTCACTCCGATTTATCACCTACTGAACTGGAAGGAAGGAATATAAGGATGTCTTGAAGGAGATCTAGTGTAAATCCCGCCAATAGCTTCTATCCCAGAATAGGGTGGGGGTCAGCGTCCCAATAGTTTGCGCTTGGACCTGTAAACCTTGAGGGAGCCTATTGGGAATGGTCTCTAAGTGCCTCAGTCACATCCTAAAGTCTTCCTATACAATTCAATAGCGTAATAAGTTGGATATGTGATCATCAATATTGTCATGAAAGGAAATATAAATTCTATTTAAATTATCATTTGAATTAATTAAGTTGAAATACTAAATAGATCTATATGAATTACAAGCATGATAAGTAAACTAGAGAGTGCCAAGGTTACAAACTAATAGGGGACATTACAAATGGTATCAGAGCAGAAGGTTAGGCAGAAGCGCTTAGACAGCAGAAGGTCAGCCCACTCTTCATTCAGAAATTTGAAGAGTTCCCAGTTTTCTTCAACAGCATCCTTGCCCTTTGAAGCTTTCTTATTGAGAAGACAGAGCGTAGTAGTAGATGCATGCATCACCTTAAGCGCAAACTTACTAACATCTGTCAGACACTTATTATTTGTATCTAGGTCCCGAAAGAGCGTAGTCACTTTATTTTCCTTAGAGGCAAATTGGTACTTGATTCTCCCCATCAGGCCGCTTTCAATATGCTCTTTATCAACAATGGGCTCCTTTTCTATCATCTCCTCCTCAACCACAGTAGTGTGGATGTCTTCATCCAACTTGATTTCCACCTGATCAATTTCATTGTCTGAGCGCTCTTTACTAGGAGAGCCCACAAAGGCATCCTTCTGGGCAGAGACATCCTCCTGGTTCATTAGCTCTTTGATAGCTCTTTTCCCCTGTTCTTTGGCAATGCGAGAAGGGTGATGGGTAGAGGTGTGTTGGGGATGAGTAATCTGACGACATTCCAAATTAATGATAATCTTCTTTTTCTTCTTGGGAGGGAGCTGAGAGCAAACACTAGGGTTAAGGGTGTGCTTCTGAGGACTTGGGGTGGGTTGGGTTTCTGAGAACTTGGGGCTCGAAAAAGGGGTCATACGGCCTTTAGACTCAGGAGGAGTGGGAAAGCCCTAGTTGAGAGAAACTGTTGGCGACAAGGTTGCTAGATAGCATGGGTAACCTGCAGAGGAGGAGGGGGGCAGAGGGCACGGTGAAAATTGTACAAATAGAGAATAAGACCCTAATGAAGATAGACAAGATTTTTTCCTGAGAGATGGCATCATTAATAGCCTTCACATTGGCCTCCAAAGAATGCAGAAGAAAAAGGGCAAGGAAATTAACAATTTATGCCTAAAATGGTTTAGAAAAGGAATATGGTAGTTGAAAACCATACCAAAGCGGTGCTCCAAGGTGAAATATTTCATCACCAACTTACACATTTTCAACCAGAACTCTAGGAGCTTGGAGACATTGTAGCTACCATTTATAGGAGTTGGGGTAGCCTCATCTTTGAAAAATTGAGCAAACTCCATCTTCACCTAGGTTTTGGCCATTTTCTTCCATTTCCTGCCAGTGGTCAACATCCCTGTGGCTTGGCCAATGACCACTTCATTAATTTGCAAGGTGATACCCTTAATGGTAACCCACCTTTTATTCTAGGTTTTAGCAACCTTCTTGGAAATCATCTCATCATGTCCCATGAGGTTTTCCATAAAAGGAAGGATACCTCCCTCCTTACAGAAATACATGACCATGGGGTCACAAGAGAATTCCTCCTCAATCCTTTTTGGCTCAATCCTTTTTTTGTCGCCTCCCATTTTCTTCTCCAGTGCTAGCTGCTAAAAAACCTAATAACCAGAGGAAAACAAGAGGCAAAAATGAGATCACTCTCACCAGACTTGGCTCTCTAATTTTTCACAAGATAGTAGGTGGACATGCTGAAAAAATGATTTGAAGTCTAGTTAGGCTAGAAGTAGTAATTAGGGATTTGATTATCTTGGGGCTCATGATGCCTTACCATGGAGGCCACGGAGGTTAACACATGGGAATGACACGTTAACCCATAATTATCATCAATTAAATCCGCTACGTATCTCTTAACATCCTCCATAAATTAATTTTTACTCAGATCCCATTTAAAGTAATCATGGCCCTTTAAACATAAGTCTCATCCCAATATGCCACTTTAGACCCCTTTCACAGTTTAAAGATCCACCATAGCAATCCATGTGGCAAGAAAAAAGGGGGTGGAGGTAGAGGTCAAAAAAATGTGTTGGCGCACGGCCCGACTAGTAGGCACCCAACTCAAGCTCCCCTTTTTAAACTTCATGGACTTCAAATTCTCCAACTCTCATTTCCCGCTTAAGCAGGTCTTGAGTATTCTGGGGAAGGTGATTGGCAACTCTCCAACACCAAAGCCTGTTGAGATGGAGACTGGTAGAATTCATGGCATCAGCAAAAGAGTCAGCTTCTCTGTAGTGGTGCATGATAGTAACCCTGTGAGTGCATTCCATTATTCCAAAGATACCACTTAAAATACTATCAAATTTCCAGCCAGTATTACAAATTCCCTAGGTAGCATCAATTATGATTTTGGAGTCTCCTTCGATAGCAATGTTGGTACATCCCATGGCTATGGCAATTCTCAAGCCCTAGAGGAGAGCCATACCTCAGCCTGATTGACAGTATAGTTATGTAGGGGCCCATCATAGGCAGCCACCAAATAGCCTTTGTGATCACATATGACACCACCACCAGCTTGGAGATCATTGCAGACCAAGCCATCAAAATTGATTTTGTGCCATATACCCCGGGAGGAGTCCAAATAGTGGCTTTTCGTGCTACAAGCTTGGTATTATCAATTTTTGCAAATCCCTTATCAATACCCCAATTCATGGAAAATTTGTGATCCTAGTTAGAAGCGGGGAGACTTGTGGTCTTCCAGTGCGAGACTAATAAGCTTTCCAGTGATAATTTGAGACCGAGTTGGAACACCACCATGCTATTAAGCTTAGTATCCCTAAAAATCTTGTTATTGTGGTCCCTCTAGAAGGACCAACAAAAAATGGGGAAGGCCTGATACCAAAGGAGATTTATCATTGGGTGGTGGGAAGGAGAGAGCCAATCATGAAACTATCATGGATGTCCTTATTAGGAGCCCACCGAATGCAGAAATGGGTAAGAATCTGTTGTCAAACCTCGGTAGCAAAATCACAGTGAATGAACAGGTGATTTATGCTTTCCTCCTTTTTACATAAGCAACACCTATTACCCAATCTGAAACCCCACTTAGTGAGGTTGTCAAGAGTGAGGATTTTTCCATGGAGCATCATCCACCAGAAGAAGTTGACCTTAGGGATCAGTTGAGGCTGCCACACTGTCTTCCAACAAGTAGTGTCATCAATTTTTGTGATCAGTTTATTATAAGCTGATTTGATAGTGAAACCACCATTTTGGGTCTATCGCCATAATAGAATATTAGGCTTGTCGCATAGGGGTATGTGCATAGAGTGGATTAATTTATTGAGCTTGGTATCTAGAATGAGAAGATCTAGTTTATCCCTTAGGAAAGGGATGATATCAATCCATCTTCCATTGGTTATGAAGTTGGAGACCACACTACCAACTCCATGAGTAAGGATGTTTCTTAATTGGGAAAAGTGAGTGGAGGCTAGAATACCATCTTGTAGCCATGGGTCTTCCCAAAAGCTGATGTCCCTACCATTTCCCAATTGCCAAAAGGTCCCTTTTTCTAGGCTACTTCTGTTCTTAAGAATAGTGTTCCAAAATTTGGATCCTCTCGGGTGTCCTTGTTCCATAAAAATATTACAGAAACATCCTCTATCAAGGTACTTGGAATCCATAATTTTTCATCAGTCAGCAAATTCGAAGACCATGTTCCAAGCCATCTTGGAAAATAGGGCCCTATTGAGGTTGCGAATTCTTCTCAACCCTAGGCCCCCCAAGTGTTTAGGGAGGTAGACCTTATCCCAACTGACTAAGGAAGCCTTCTCTTTTCCTCAGACCTCAACCAAAGGAAGGTTCACTGTATCTTTTCTAGATTGTTAGCCATGAAACCTAAAATTTTGAATATGGAAAGGAAATAGATAGGAATACCTTGAAGAGAAGCAACAAGGAGTTAGAGCTTACTAGCACTACTAAGTAATTTACCTTTCCATCATGCAAGCTTCCTTTGGGTTCATTTGAGGATGGAGTTCCAAAACTCTTGCTTCACATATTTGACAGTTAGGGGAAGCCCTAGGTAAGTCATAGGGAGTGAGTCAGCCTAGCAGCCCAGAATTTTCAAGATCTTTGTTTGAACAACAGGTTCAGTGTTGAAGAAGAACATGCAACTTTTGTGATAGTTGATGTGTTGGCTCGATGCAATAGCATATCTATCCAACATTAGTTTCTACATCTGAGCCTCCTTAACTATGGAGGTGCCAAAGAAGAATGTATCATCAACAAACTGTTGCAGGGCCTTAGGGGGAAGGCTGGAAGTATGTTTAATACCATCAATTTCTCTAGATTGTGCCATTTATATCATATTACGACCCAAGACCTCATCTAGAAGGATAAAGAGTTAGGGGGAGAGAGGGTCCCCTTGGAGCAAACCCTTGCTAGGAGAAAACTTAGTACCTAGGTTTCTGTTGAGCAACACAAAAAATTTGATAGTTCTAGTACAAGCTTTGATAAAAGATATAAAGTCTTGAGAGAAACCAAAAGAAGTTAGGACCTTATAGAGGAAGGTCCAATTGAGTTTATTGTAGGATTTAGAAATGTCAAGCTTGAGGGCCATTCCAGTAGCCTTATTGTGATTAATAGAGTGGAGGATTTCATGAGTGGTGATGGTTGTGTCCATGATTTGTCTACCAGAGACAAAACCTTTCTGATTGGGATTAATGATTTTTACAAGACAATGTTTGATTTTGTTAACCATGATCTTGGAGAATATTTTGTAGAGGGTATTATAGTGACTAATTGGTTTGAAATCCTCCATTATTTTGGGCTCTACACACTTGGGGACAAGGACTATATAAGTGTTATTGAATTGTTTAAGGATTTTCTTAGTTCTGAAGAAGTCCTTGGCCATATGAGTCACATCATAACCATTAATTGTTGGAAATATTCAGGAATTAACAGAGTTACTGAGAGGGGAGGGGTGAATCAGTAACTCCAAATTTTCTTTCAATTTAACATGTAATTTACTTTTAACCTTTGCATACAGAAAGCATGAAACTTAAATGCATTCACAATAATGACACATAGATTTGGTTACCCAGAAACCTTCCAAAAAGAAAGTAAAACTGGGGTGGGGATGAAACCCACAAAGCTTTAATACTGCAGAATAAAGTTGGTCAGTTAAGGCTTACAATTTGATCACTTCTGATGATCTGCCCTGTTAGGAGCAATAAGGATTGCTAAATCCACCCTGTTAAAGGATTTACAAAACATACAATGAAGTATGCACTCGGTAAAGAGATTTTACAAAAGACTGTTAAGTCTACCCGGTTAATGGATTTAGTACTGATTCACCTGTTAGGATGAAACAGTAGATCTCTGGCTTTGCAACTGGATTACTGATTGAGATTCGCTGATGTACTGATCACCTTCTGTGATGAATTTGTCTTTGTTGTTCCTTATACTTCTGAAGCCCTTTGTAATTCGCTTATCTCTGCCTTTCTTTCTTTTTCACATATATGCTTCTTACTTACATTTTTTTTGACATTTTTACAACATTGTTTATATACAAGTCTTAAACAATTAATTACAATTACAATTACAAAGTCGGCTTGACAAATAAACATAAGTGCTACTAAGTCGGCCCAAGTATGGTTACACAGTTCCTGCAAACTAACTCGGTGACTTTCTGATACTCGGCATCCACTGCATTACTCGGCATCGTCATGCACTCAGTAGAAGTGAAGGCACGGTTCATACTGATCACTCGGTAGGTTTTGAACTCGGTAAATACTGGTGACTCGGTAGACATGATGTTACTCGGTTTACACTGTCCTGTTCAGTTTGTACTGTCTGCTCGGTTTGCACTGTCTTCTCGGTTTGCACTGTCTTCTCGGTTTGCACTGTCTGCTCAGTTTGCACTGTCTGCTCGGTTTGCACTGTCTTCTTGGTTTGCACTGAGAATGCAAATAAGTGTTTTCACTAGTGGCAATTCTGCTTAATGCCAACAATCTCCCCCTTTGGCATTAGTGACAAAAACACTTATTGGCCAAAACTTATATACATGAATCATGCTGAGTTTTATTTTGATTTTTCAAAATTTGTCTTTGTTATAGAGCTTTATACATTGTCTCCCCCTTTCAATGTGCTAACTGTTTCTATACAAATCTTCTTCTATACATATATCTCCCTCTATACATATCTCCCCCTTTTTGACGATAATGCCAAAGGTGTATATATAAGTTATTTACAGAGAGAATCCAAAATTTGATAGAAAATCAGAATGTACCTTCATTATTAGTGCCAGGGTTCTATCCCAACTTTCTTGCAGAATCTTACATGTTTGGATTGCAATTTGGACTTCTGCAGAGAGTTCAATCATGTGATCTGCTATAGAGAACTGATTGTCATGAATCAATGTTTTGGAATGTTCAATGTGCTTATACATTGTATTCATGATGGGAAGGATCATGTGTTGGATGTCTAATAGTGTGGATTGGATCCTTGTGTCTTCTTTCAATAGATCAGACTACATATTTGATAGGTGTGAAATTTTCATGTGATGAGTAGAGCTTGAACTTGGTTCAAGTTGTAGCTTCTGTATGCTAATCTTCATGTCCTCATCCATTTTATTCATTTTATCCTTAACATCCTTTGTGAACTCGGCAATATTGCACAATCTGGCCAAAAGAGAGGTAGCATTCGAATAGATAGATTCAATGTTTGACAAAACTGAAGACAATTCTACTTGGTTAATAGCTATGTGCTGAGCAATGTGCTCAAGCACTTTATTGTTGAATCTCTTCTCGGCTCTTTCAACTAACTTTTTTGTCCCAGATGAATCCTCATTGTATTTATTAACTGCTTCTGCTAATTGTAGCAAAATATGTTGGGAGGAGTCTACTTTAATACCTAATGCATCAGACAAAATGTCCTTAGCATCCTTGATGATTTGATATTCCTTGTCTCTCTCCTCTTTAAGCTTCTTTTGTTTTGCTTTCCTTTGGAGGATCTCACCTATATTTTGCATTTGGTCCGCTGATAGATTTACAAAATCCAATGAAGGAATCTCTATCTCTTCATCTAAGTCTATATCCTCTACTACATTCTTACCCAAAAATTTTATACTCGGTAGAGCCTTAGGCTTATCTGTACTTAATGCCTTGGTAGTAGTGACAGTAGATATAGTAGGGCTAGCTATAGAGACTGGTATACTTTCTACTGGAGAACTTAAAATATTTACACTTGAAGATTCAAAAATTGGAAAACTTACTGCTGGAAAACTTGATGATGCGAGAGACTACAACTCGGTAGAAGAAATGATAGTTGCTTCTGTTGTTGCTATAGATGATTGGACAAATGTTGAAGTTGTCACAGCCATGCTTGAAGGTGTCTCTGGGCTGGATGTAGAAACTTTTACTGGAGAGGTAGGAAGGGATGCAATGACTTCTGTTGTTATCCTCACAGTATCATCTACCTCAGTGTCTTCTTCTTGTTCATCACTGTCATCTTCAATATCTTTTATTATGACTGTTTCAATACTCGGTTGGTGAAGGTGGTATATGTTCTTCCATGTGGCATTTGCAGCCTTCACAACCAATTCAATATTGTTGATCAAAATCAAACAAGTATTGAACTTTAATGTCATCTTACTTTCATTTTCTTTTAATGCCTTCTTTACTTCATCATTTTTCAAGCTCGGCATTAACTGTCTCAAGGTTTGATCAAATATATCTATCACAGTTTGCTTTGCATTGCTCCATCTCATTTTTATTGGATTTAATAGAACTGCTGGAACCTGTGGGGCTAATTCTTCAGGAGAGTATTTCCACTGTCCCATCTTTTCAATAACAGCATCTTCTATTTCCTTATGTTCTATTTCCGATCTGGTTTCATATCTAAAAGATTTTATGTTACTTACTCCAGATCCTGATCCATCTCTAAAGAGTTTGATCTTTTCTTGAAAGTTTAAAGGAGGCCTTTTGAATACTATGTCTTTATCTGCCTTGTCTGCCTTGTCTGCCTTGCCTCTTGCATTTCTCCTTGTAAATATAGCAGTGGGAGGCTTAGGTGCCTTAGTGATGAATACCTTTCCTTTCTTCTTTGCAGGTTCTGGTTCCTCTATTTTCTCATCCTTTTCCTCTTCTTCTTCATCTTTTTCTTCTTTGTCCTCGGTTATCATTTGCATTTTGGCTATTCTCTTCTTTCCTTTGTTTACCGCCTGTGGAAGCTTTATGCTTAGTTCAATTCTAACCTTAGCTTCATCATATGTTCCAAAATATGGAGCTTTGGGATTGACAGGCTGATTAAGAAGAGCTTCAATGATATTCTTGGTTTCATCAATATTTACCTCATAAGGAAGAGGTTTTACATATACAGTCCTCGGTTTAGCTGCTTGAATATATACATTATCACAATCCACCATAAAACAAATGTCATCTTTGTAATCTTCCACCAACTTCTGTGGAATCCGGAATCTGTCATTCATTTTCTCCTTGAAAGACTCAAAATAATTATCCATGATGCTTTCAAAATTTTCACCCATTTCTGAGATGTATTCATTTATTTCATAAAGGGCTGGTACATCTTTTCTCCATACAACTTTTCCTTTAGAAGGGAAGAATTTCTGAACATAGAAGAATAAACAGACCAATAAGGATCCAAACTTACATGGATTGTTTTTGGAAGTTTGAATGCTTTCCATGTTTTTGTTAAACTGCTTTAACAATAAGTCTGCTAGGTCAAATGTTAAGTTATTCTTGACCACTTTGTATGCTAGGTCAATAGCTTCACAGGAGACACTATTCTTTTGACTAGAACTATAAATCTTATGGGTAATGATGTGTGTACCAAACTTCAGTTCAGCATCGGTAATGCTGCTAACTTTCATGCCTCTACCGTCCCACTCGGCTAGGGTTTTCTTCTCTAGTTCCGTCCGACCTAGGGTTTTCGTAGTTTTTGCTTTGTTCAACATGGGAAGACCAGTGATTTGATGAATCATCTTCTTTGTGATCTCTATGGGTTGCTCAAGCCAAATCTTCCCATCATGTACATGGCTGAGAATGTATCTAACCCATTTATCTCAAAAGTTTTGAGGTAGATGTGCAATGTGAACCAAACCTTTATCTTCCAGATGTTTGTGCTCGGGTTTCAGAATACCATCCACACACAGTTCTTCACGCACAGTATCTAATTCTAGGTTCCCCGTTTCATGAATTGAACAGTTGAAATGATTGTGGATATCATTAATAAGTAGTACCTTAGGAGGAATATGAGATTGAGCTCCGTTCGGATCTAGGGCTGCTGCAATTCCAGGCACGATCTTGAAATCTGGTGCTTTCCATTCCCCTTGGACTAACATATCAGATCCTTTCTTCGCTGAAGGGCTAGATGATGCCATGGTAGCTCACAGAAAATTCCTTTCGCAAAAGTGTTGAATCGCTGGGTTGCTCTTGAAATTTTCTACTCTCAAAGTGCTAAAGGTTCGCGGTGAAGAATGAGTTCGATTACTTGCTTTTTGTTTATAACTCTGTCATTAATGCTTAGTACAAATTAGGGTATGAATTCTGACAGACTATCACCCACTAAGAATTAATTGCTCGGTAAAGACTTCGCAACTCGGTGAACTCGAGAATTCATATTGCTCCGACCTCGCTCGGTAAAGACGGGTACCGACCTTGCTCGGTGAAGACTGATACCGACCTCGCTGGGTGAAGACTGATACCAACCTCACTGTGATCTTACTGCATCTTGTATGCTGATTTAGATCTTTCTTTTAATTCTGTTCTGGAACTGCTTGAGATTGGTCTATGAGAATACAGTTCTAGTGCTTTCTTGAAAATTTAGTTTGAGTCGGTAGAGCCATCCATTCCATTACTTGGACTGGATTGCTCGGTAGATTTAGGAATCCATTTTTGTCTCACCTGTTTCCTAACTTTAGTTGCTTCATTCTTCTTTCCATCTTCAACTTCACTAGCATTCATGCAGTTTCTGGCTATGTGACCAAGTTTAGTACATTTGAAGCATCTTACGGTAGTATCTCTTTTCCTTAGATGATGTTTTATGCAATTCATGCCAATGTGTCCATATTCTCCACTGTAATGACATCTACACCAGGTGTTGTAGTCCCATCCAAACATTGCTTTCATAATTTGTTCTGCTGGATTGAATGTCTTGGATCTGTACTCGGATGCCTTGTGACCTTGTTTGTTGCACTTGTGACAATTACCTCTGAATCTTGGTTTTTCCCTGCATTCATTTGCTTTGTGACCAGGTTGATTGCAGCTGTAACATTTTCCATTGAATTCTGCTTTTTCATTGTTCCAACATTTATTTGAAGTATGTCCTATTTTACCACAGTGATTACAAGTAGGTTTTTGATTCCTTTGAGTACCTTGCTTAGAAGATTCGCCTTCTCCTTTGCATCCAAGTCCTGCTTTTCCTTTTTGCCTATGAAGATTTCGCTCATACAGCTGATTCAAGTCTTCTTGACTTTTTAGCATTCCTTCATTGATTTGTTTTTCAGCGTTTAGGTCATCCACCAATCTTAGATTGATTTCCTTTTCAGATCTTAGTTCTTCTCTTGTGCTTTCTATTTCTGATATTAGATTCAGAATTTCCTCATTTGTATGAGAGATCTGATCAATTAGGTTTTCTAGCTGAAGGGTTTTATTTTGGACTTCAATGTTCCTTCCATCTAATTCATCTTTTAACTTGTTTCTTTGTTCCAAGATCTCACAGAATCTTGTAGAGTGTAGCTCTTGTTCTCTTTTTAATTTTCTCACTTCTTCCTGCAGAGACCCATTCTTTTCTAGGAGTTCTTTGACAGCGTTGTTTGCTTCATCTGAGTTATTTGAGGGAAAAAGATCTTCAATCTTTTCTTCAATGTAATTCTGATCATTCATCTGATTTGCAAGTTCCTTCCTTCTTAGGGATTGGGAAAGATGTTCTTTTGCTTCTTTGAGTTTAGCTATGGCCATTTCCAGATCTAGCTTTTCATTTTCAATCACCTTGTTCAGTTTGAATACCTCCATTGTCCTGGATCTTTGCTCAAGCTAGTTAAGCTTTGTCTTGAGAACCAATGCTACTCTGATACCAATTGTTGGAAATATTCAGGAATTAACCGAGTTACTGAGAGGGGAGGGGTGAATCAGTAACTCCAAATTTTCTTTCAATTTAACATGTAATTTACTTTTAACCTTTGCATACAGAAAGCATGAAACTTAAATGCATTCACAATAATGACACATAGATTTGGTTACCCAGAAACCTTCCAAAAAGAAAGTAAAACTGGGGTGGGGATGAAACCCACAAAGCTTTAATACTGCAGAATAAAGTTGGCCGGTTAAGGCTTACAATTTGATCACTTCTGATGATCTACCCTGTTAGGAGCAATAAGGATTGCTAAATCCACCCTGTTAAAGGATTTACAAAACATACAATGAAGTATGCACTCGGTAAAGAGATTTTACAAAAGACTGTTAAGTCTACCTGGTTAAAGGATTTAGTATTGATTCACCTGTTAAGATGAAATAGTAGATCTCTAGCTTTGCAACTGGATTGCTGATTGAGATTCGCTGATGTACTGATCACCTTCTGTGATGAATTTGTCTTTGCTATTCCTTATACTTCTGAAGCCCTTTTTAATTTGCTTATCTCTGCCTTTCTTTCTTTTTCACATATATTCTTCTTACTTACATTTTTCTTGACATTTTTACAACATTGTTTATATACAAGTCTTAAACAATTAATTTTAATTACAATTACAAAGTCGGCTTGACAAATAAACATAAGTGCTACTAAGTCGGCCCAAGTATGGTTACACGGTTCCTGCAAACTAACTCGGTGACTTTCTGATACTCGGCGTCCACTGCATTACTCGGCATCGTCATGCACTCGGTAGAAGTGAAGGCACGGTTCATACTAATCACTCGGTAGGTTTTGAACTCGGTAAATACTGGTGACTCGGTTTACATTGTCCTGCTCGGTTTGCACTGTCTGCTCAGTTTGCACTGAGAATGCAAATAAGTGTTGTCACTAGTGGAAATTCTGCTTAATGCCAACAATATCCCATAATTCTTGAAAAAAAGAAGGGGGAATCCATCGGGACTAGGGGATTTGAAGGGTCCCATAGAGAACACTACTTTACAGATTTCTTCATCAGTGACCTTGGAGAGGAGGGAGTTGTTGTCAATGTTAGTGACCACCTTAGGAAGAATTGAGATGAGCTAGTTTTGGAGAATTTTAGAATTCCCTACATTGACTTCAGTAAAGGTTTTGAAGAAATAGTCTGTAGCCATATTCCCCAGCAGGGTAGGGTTAGAAATCTCATTCCCCATATTATTAGTAAGAGTGTTGGTGGAATTACATCTCTTGTGTTTAGATGCAGATTGTTGGAAAAAAGTAGTGTTTCAGTTTCCCTCTTTAAGCCATATCACCCTGGATCTTTGTTTATAGAAGACATCCTCATCAGCTAGAGTAGCCTTCAATCTTTTTATACCCTATTCCTCCTCGTTGTGTAAATCGAGTGATAGGTTGCCAACAACCATTTATCCTTGGAGAGTTTCTAGTTTCTCAGCCATATCTTTTTTGTTATGAAAGATGTCCCCAAAGATAGTTTTTCTCCATCCTTTGACATCTCCCCTGATGAGTTCCAGTTTAGAGGCCACCCTAAACATGGTTGTACCTTTGATAGGAGTAGACCATCATTTCTAGATCCTTCAAGGGGTTGTGATCAGAGGTGGTTCTAGGGAGGGCAATTAGGGAGCAGGATGGTCCCAAATCCCAAGAAGAAGAGGTTAGGACCCTATCCAACCTCATATATATAAGGTGGTTACCCTTTCTATTATTTGTCTAGGTGAAGGGGTTTGCTTTGAGATCCACATCATGGAGGCCATTCAAGCTAACAAAGCAGGATAGATCCCCCATGCTATCAGTGAAATCCATAATGCCTCCACACTTTTGAGAAGGGTATAGAGGGGAGTTGAAGTCCCCTACCACAAGAAAATTTGAGGCTTGTAGGGGGAGAAAGGAGGTTGATAAATCCTCCTAGACCTCCTTTCTTCCTTGGTGAGAATTAGGAGCATAAATATTGAAATAGTGCCAGAGCCACCGGGGACATGAAGGAAATAACATGATGATGCTAGCAAAAGATGAGATCATCCCCCTAACTTTAGATAGGTTCTAGAGGGTAGAAATCCCTCCAAAATCCCCGCTAGCCTTAGAATGAAAGAACATGGCCCTAGGCCATAATCGTCCCACAAGAGTATCAAAATTACTATAGGACATTTTAGCTTCCTAAATAAGGAGAATATCAACTCTATAGTCATTAATGTACTACTTAACAACAAGTTATTTCTGGGGATTATTTAGACCCTGAATGTTCTAGGAGAAAACAATCATTTCTTACCTTTGTGCGTAAGGTCGAGGGTTTGATGCATACAAAAGCAATCTCCTTTGTTGTTCTCCTTTGTCTTCTGATCCTATTATATAGTCATCCTAGTTTTGTGTCCACTCCAACATCAATTTTTGTATTCCTTGTCTTCTTCTATTTGGTTTTCCATTCTCTGTCATCATTCTTCGATGTCATTTTAGGATTCACCGGAGTACTACATGCTATCTATTGAGGGTCAGTATCACTAGTGTTAAGAACCACATCCATCACTGGGTTACCCATCGGCTCCACTGGGGGTGCCTCAAGAAGCTTTCCTATATTGTCTACGAGTGTCAGGCTATATTGGACATAATGTTTAGTGTTTGATTTACTGTGAAGGGAGAAAGTTCCATCCTTATTGAAAGCCTTACCCTCTAGTATTTCTCTATCTTCTAGCCCAATGCTATTGGAGTCATCACCCAATAGGGGAGGGTTTTCCTCAGTTACAGGGGTCGCCAGAGTAGCAGTATCTGTGGTCTTTTGGGGGAAAGAAGCAATGAGGTTCTTAAGTTTTGGCTTAGGTAGCTTAGGTGCCTTACAGTCCTTTCTGGTATGCCCTTTGGCATTATAGTCTTGAAAAAGGAGGGTAGCATTCTCATAGACAATGGCTTGGGACCATTTCCCCAGTTTGGATTTGAGAATAGAAAAGTTTGGGAGAGTCTTGTTAATGGGGACATTAACACAGAAGTGGGCATAGACTAAGTGAGATTTAGAGAGGGTAATCAGGTCAACATAGATATACTGACCAAAAGAGTTCCCTATTGATTTGAAAACCTATTCATCCAATAACTCAAGTGGAAGACTACGGAGGTGGATCCAGATAGGGGCCATCTTATTTTGGTCAATAGAAGGGTCAAAACCTAGCTTCCATTTAGCAAGAGTGAGGAGGTGCTTGCTATATAGCCAAGAACCCACAAGGATAAGGTAAAGATCCTCAGCCACCATGAAATAGAAGAGGATGAGACCTCCTAACATAGCAGAATTAGCCACACCTCATTTTAGCTTCTAGTGGATTCCCACCCATTTCCTCACCATACCAATAGTGGGTCTGAAATTGAAGAAACGTCCAACCAGGGCTAGATGGAATTCCGTCATGGTTCTATCCATAATGGAGTTGGGGAGAATGATTTTACTACCCTCTTTAGTGATGCTTTCCACACTAATAAAGGATTCCACCTCAGTAGTGTGTGTCCCCACTAGCACGCCTTTCCAGTCTGGCTTGGGCCTAGAGGGTAGGGAATCCAAGTTACCTGACCTGGTAACTATGACAGGGTCAGATAGGGGTTGAAAGGATGCAGGCAAGGGAGGGTCACTAGAAGGAAGAGGGGGTTCCTCCCTAGGAACATTTTCCATGAAAAGGAATTCAAAAGACAAATTCATGCCCAAGTTGCAGAGCAAAAAATATAAAATAAATAAATAAATAAATAAAAAATAAAAAATGTTTTCAATTAACTAAAATAGGTTTTATATGGTACTTGAAACCCACAACAAAAAATAAAAGTAATGATTAAAAGTTCAGAATGTAGCTAAAGCAAAGCAACTAGAGAAACATGCCATAGACAAGCCAAAATACAAACAACCACATCAAAGTAAATGGTGTAACACAAGCCTTGCTCAACTTGTCCTGGATTATCCTAGGTTCATACAAGGCTAATCTCCTAGCCTATAGGGAACTATCCTAGTCCCCTCACAAGGATTTAAAAACTCAATCCTTTCCTATTCAACTTGTGACACCAAGGTTTGAAACTATCTCATTACATCATGACACTCCTTTGCTTCCTTCTAACTCCACCATCCCTAGAAAATGGAAATCAAGTTTTATTTCACCCTCAATTGGAGAGGAGGGTTACTTCATATGAAAAAAGGTTCAAAACCATGTTTACCCCACCTTCTTTATAGTAAATCCTATCGCTAATAGGCTTTTGTTGCTGACTGGCCCAAAAAGTGCTATAAGGCTAATAGGCCTAATTGACCTATTTTTCTTAATAACTCCCAAGTCCTCCAAAAAAAGTACCAAATTGATTATTGATTTGAGTACCCTTTTGGAAGGTCTTATATATTTTCCATGTCTCCCTTCTCTATTCTATCTGTATAGGGTCTCCTAGAAATGGTGCTATATTTGAGGGTTTACTAGCTCATTGTCTGAACCAGTGAGGGTTTGGTGATTCTTCATGTCTCAACCTTCCTCCAAAGCTTCTCAGAATTGGAGATACTTGGTAACACATCTGGCCTCCCCTCCATAGGATTTTATTGAAGCAATGAATGCTTTCAATCCCTCTTATCATCTCTACAATACCTTATGACCTAGCCATGCACTCATGGCTCACCTAGGGCATCACCTCAAAAATACCTCCTAAACTTTTCAGGGCCCCTCCTTTCACCATCCTATGTTACAAAGGGTCTAGTTAGAGATCCCAGGGGGCCGTATAGATTGTATGATGGAAGAGTGATCTAGTACCCCATTTTGCCAAACCCTGTCTAGACCAACCCGAGATAGGCCAGAGAAAGAAATAAATACAAACTAATGCTAAAAATGAATGAAATGATTAATTAAATTTCCTAAGAACCAAAATAAATCCTATACTAATACATGAAATAATTACAATCTATTTTTCAATCCATCTTTGATCTCTGTCACACACAAATATATTAACTTCTCAAAAGAATCCACAACCACACTCGTGTTAGGCTTGATTTTCTATATTCCACACTTCTGAATGCTCACATTTAGGGTTTTTGAACACTAAATGCCTCAACATAAGTGTTTTGTTCCATGGGTTGGGTTGATGGTCTTCTAGAGCCATTCTTAGGTGAAATAAGAAATGTTGTCATGTGACAACTTTTAAAGTTGTCACAACAACTTTCAAAGTTGTCATAGCAACTTTTGGTGGATTGGAAAACCACCTATTCACACCCCTTGGGGACATAACCCTGACTAAACTAAGATCCTTAAGACCACTCCCATCCTTTGAAATCATTAAAGAGGCCATTTTAAAACTTTTGCAACATTATCCCACACTTGGCAATTTTAACTAAGTTGGCCAACTCTGATTCAGCTTGACCCAAAAAGATACACCTAGGACTTAGGGAAACCAAGACAAGACTAACCACTAACCAAAACACTTGAGAGACTAACTAGTCTTTTCACTACACTAGTGGCTTGGCTAAGAAAACTACAAGCCAAAAATTCACATTAGGAACACTAGGTACAAGGTAGCCTTACTTAGGTGCCCTGCACCAGTAAAAGTCTAAGTAGAGAAAAAAGAGAGGGGTTGAAAGAAGGAACCATGGAACATGATCAGGAAAGGTTCCTGAGGATAGAACCAGCATTAATTTTGAGAATATCCATCTTTTTTGCTACTTCTTTTATCTTCTAAATATCATGGGGTCCTTCTTCAACCAAATTTTTCTTTGTTTTGGCTCTGGTTCTCTTACTGGGTCCTTCATTAGGCTTCTCCTTGTTATTCTCAATGGTTTTCTACTCATCCTTGTTGTCCATCTTCTCATCCATTTTTTCTATAAGCATCTTGATATGCTTGTTGGTGGATTTGAGATTCTTAAAATTTTGTTTGGCTATGTCTTTAAGGGTATCTTCAATACTTTTCATACCTCTTTCCAAATGGTCGATCGTAGACTCCAGGTAGCGCTTGTGTTTTGTGGCTTTGTGATCCTTTTCAACCATGCTCTAGAATTTTCCCTTGAGATCATCAAGTTCAAAGAATAGCTACTTGAAGGACCTGAATTCATCCAACATACTATTCTTTGCATTGTTTAGGAAGTTCATCTCCATGTCCCTAGCCTTGTGGCTGAGGACGACCAGAGTAGGGTCAATCAGATCCTCCTTCTGAATTTTGCCATCAATTTCCTCTAGGATTTTGGGGTTCATGGCTTCTTTGATGATCCCCATATGAACTTTGTTCTTATTGAAGTTCCTCCATACCATTTTCCCTTTTGCTAAGTCTTGACTGTGATACTCCTTGACTGATTTTTTTCATCAGAGTTCTCTTGTAAATTGGGGGAATGGCTAGATGGGTTACCCTAGAATTTGTCGGGCTCCTCTTTTTTAGGGTCTTGATAATTATCTTTGGCACTTGAAGGAGGAGGGGGAGAGTTGTCTTCGCTGATGGTGAGGTCAACCGATAGCTGACCTAGGAAATCCCCCTTGGTATTAAAATTTACCCCTTTGGCCTGTGTCGTCTTCTTACTGGTCTCCCCCTTAGATTTTTCATCCTCATCATTTGTGTTCATCTCTTCTTCATTATCATTATAATCCTCATCTGAGGGTATCTCCTTTTTGGCCTTCTTTTTTAGGGGTTTTTATTTTTTAACCAAGCATGAGAATCTTTTCTTTGAGGACCCTTGATTCAATTTTTTGATCTCTTCTTTCTCATTGTCCTCTAAGTGCATCCCCTCACCGTTTCCTTCTGAGGGAATATAATCTAATCCAGAAGCTTCACTTTTTTCATTTTTCTCTGCTATCTCCTTTCCCATAATTTAGGCTTTAATGTGTTCATAAACTAGCAATTAGCAATAAAAGGCCCTCATGCAAAGCTGGGTTAGCTATGTTCTTCTCCCTAAAACCATTAATATTATCATTTATAGAAGAATAGAGATAGAATGTGATGGATACGTTCATTCTATGCCTCAAGTGGTTCAACAACACAAAGTGATAGGTCCTAATTCTATCGAACCTTGTGTCCAGAGTGACAAAAGAGATTAGGGCCTTTAGAACATACTTCCACAACATTTTCATTCCCTCTAGCTGGTAGTAGGTTCTCGACTTGACAATAGCTTTCTTCTCATCCTCGTCTCTCACAAAGTCATTAACGACATTCTCAGAGATTTTTTGATCCCTATAAAATTTTTTGCCAAAAATGGGGATGCTAGTAACCTTGGAAATGACCTCCTCTATCACAGTAAAGTTCTTTCCCTCAATCTCCTCAACCTCTTCATTCTAACTTTTCACAAAGATGTTTGTAATCACCTTCTTACTATCATGAAACCTTTCCATGAAAGTAATGATTTCCCCTTTCTGTAGTGCATCCCAGACCTTGGTGCATCTCTTCCACTTCACACTATCATTCTCGGGTTCCCTTCTATGTCTTTTCCTAGCTATTTCTCTATCAAGGATGTGGGAATTTCTTTGGTTCAACTGAGACCTGTTGATGTAAAATTTTTTGGGGATAGTCGTTATTTACTTTCTTTTTTTCCTTTGAGCTGAAATACTTTTCTTGGGAATGGAAGCCTAGAAAGCATGCCAAGGGGATACATAGTAACTAGCCTTTCTATCCCTCCAGTATATGTTATTTATGGAATGACCATTCCAAAAATTCCCATTACTTTTCATTATTATCTTTTATGATTCCCTTGGTACTTTGGTGTCTATTCCTTTCAAGTATATGCTTCACTTCATAAGGGAAATCGCTACCATGAAGCCAAATCTTAGCTTCCTTTCTAACTACCAGGTTGGAAAACTAGTCAGCAACACTATTTTCTTCCCTAAACACGTGGGAGATCTACACCACTTCAAAAGAGTTAAGGATGGCCCACATTTCTTTGAATATGTTGGAAATAGACCATGATAGGGTATGGTTGAGATTTAAGCAGTTGATGATATTCATGGAGTCTCCTTTGAGCCAGAGCTTCTTGATCCTGATGTCATGGGATAGTTTGGTGACTTGGAGGGCCACACTCACTTCTGCAAAGTGGTTAGTTTAAGGCCAAGAGGTAAGAAAATAGATGCTAAGCTAAACCCAAAGCAATTTTTGATAATTCCTCCACTTCCAGCCTGGCCAAGGTTCCCTTTGGTAGCTCTGTCAAAGTTGGCTTTGGACCAGCCAGCTGGGGGAAGCTTCAGGTGCAATTCTATCTTTTCTCCAAAGCCACATCCTAGGCCTTTCCTGCAAAATGATTGGTGCCTCCATAGAAATAGAAATTTTCCTTTACAGTAAAGTGGATCTTTTCAAAAATAATTTTAGGAGAGAGGAGAAGTCCCAAAAAAACTTGATTGTTGTATTCTTTCCAAATTCCCCAACAGAAGTGAGGTAGGATCTGGGAGCAAAATAAAGGGAAATCTGAATTAAACTTGGTGAAAGCAAATTAAGGAAAAATTTCTTTGGTTTAGACCGGGGAAAACACCAGGATAAATCTAGGGCAGGAAGGAGGAGGTTCCAGATGTTACTTACAAAAGAGTAGTGAATAAACAAGTGATCCACCATTTCCTCTTGGCATCTATAGAGCACACACCTATTGGGGATCTGGATTCCTCTCTTGATGAGATTGTCTATTGTAGGAATGTGGTTCTGGAGTAGGAGCCAGAAGAAGACATTGATTTTAGGAATAAGACCAGGGTAAAAAAAATAAAAAATGTTATATTGTTATAATTTGTACAAAAATTTATTTTCACAAAAAATTTTACACAAACAAATCCAAAAAAATTATAATAGCATGAATATGAATACAAATATTATAGAAAACAAAAACTTCCATGCTTTTACCCTCTTATGTGGAATGTTCAATTAGTACTATTAGTAATTGAAGTAAAAGTTAAAAATTGATTATCGAAAAAGAAATAGTGAAAAATATTGACGAGTTCAATGTAGTTTGAGCTACCTATTTGTAGTTTACTTGCAATGATATTTCTTGTTAATATCATAGAACAATCATTGTGAAAATCAAGATAAATAATAGTTGTGTTTTAATCACCTTCACAGAGGATTAAGAGTCAGTGTGAATTACTTCTTCAATACATATTCAATTAAGGCACTATCACCCAGAGTAGAAAAAGCTAAGTACTACAAATATTTTGGGTAGTTGTACCAGTTCTTCTACTCCTACAATTTGATGGTCATTTGTGTTGTCCAGACCATGAAAGGGATTCCCTTTTGCATTTCAAGGCATCTATTGTTGATTCGTCCAATCAACTACTCAAGTCATGGCATGGTTTCAACTATTGAGAGTTGAATAGAATGGAATCCAATGCCATCCTCACACACATCATGTCATCAGTCTCGATCTCCATAGTTCCTCATATGTTCTTTCCATATTTTTCAATCTGGAACACTTGGACCACCTCGGTCTAAGCTGGAATAGCTTCAGTTTTGTTTCCATCCCTCCTAGATTGGGCAGATTGAAAAGTTTGCATTACTTCGAATTATCATCAATTGGGTTTAGTGGAGATATTCCCAGGGAGCTGTGAAACATGTTTTCTTTACACTACTTGGATCTCTCTAACAACTATGGGCTCAAATCTCACCTTCATAATCTCACCCAACTTTTAGAGATTGATATTTCTGATAATCTTTTGCCTATCAAGTTCAGTCCAACATAGATTCCAAAATTTATTTTGTAAACACTAGCACTAAGTTTCGTGTAACATGGAAGGTGGGCTTCAAACATTCCTGATCACTCAATATGAGTTTTACTATGTGGATTTTGTTGATTTTCAAGCACAAAAGAAAGAGCAGAAGAAATAGAGTACAAATAAAATCAGAAATAACAAAACAATAACACTCAGATAGAAGATAGAATTTATAGTGGTTCACCTGTAAAGAGGCTACGTCCACTTTGAACCTGGGATTCTCAATTTTATTGATTTTTTACAATGTCATACAATAGCCATTACAATGGCAATGTCCATCAATATTATAAACAGTCTTCAATCTATGGAATGTGGAAGACCAAGATTTTTGCCGTTACAACTATAGGGCTGGTGAAGATAATGATTCATGCTAGAATACTGGAATTACATGTCAGTAACAATATTATGGACTACCCAAAACCATTACAAATAGTGATTTAGATTCATACACCCAACATATTTGTCCAACAATAGTCTTGCAATAGATATTCCCCAGTGGATATGGGGTCTTCATTCTCTTGTAGATCTCAATCATTCTTACCATCACTTTTTAGGGGTTCTACCTCATTTAGTGAAGGGAAGTCATCGACGTACTCTTGATTTATATAGCAATAATTTACAAGGTCATCTTTCTCTTTTTGCCAATGAATTGGCTGTGTTGAACCCTCTTACTCATGATGGTTGTGTTGAACCCATTTATTTCTAGGCCCCAAAGAGGCTAGTACCAGGGTAACATATCCTAAATTTGTTAATAAGTGATAAATTAATAATAAAACTTGGGAATATCTTTAAATACAAGATTAATTATGGATGTCTAGCCCATGCCTTGAGTGCTTGTATAGGCTAAGGATGGGAATGGGATGATACCTAGAGAGTAGGTATAATTAGAGTTTATCATCTTCATCAGAGGGTATTCTAGTTCTATATGGGTCATGTTAAGGGTCTAGGGTCTAGAGTGACCAGTCCATGGTAACTCAACCTAATAAACGCTCGAGGATCTAGGGTCCAGAGTGACCAGACTAGGGTTGTTGGTGTTCTTTTTCCCCAAAGGTCAGATTGACATTAGGATTGACAGGGCTAGTGTCACATTCACTCAACACTCCAAATTTGACAAGAAAAAGGGCCAACTAACAAGGATCAAAGAGAGATCCTTCTACACTTTGAGCTCCACATCACTCAGGTGGGTATACCTCATTTGCACACTTATACAACTTGTGTCACACTACAGGCCTTTAGGTAACTGACTGTGGAATGATTCTCAAACCCTTATAGGTATCATGTACCTCAATGAAACCAACATCTCATGCAATAGCCCTACTTGCATGGAGTGAGTATGAAAACTAGAGACCTATCCTAACAACATGTAAGGGAAAGGGTGGTAGTTAAAGGAAATGATTTTAAGATGGGTTTGAAGGGATCCCTGAGATACCCTAAGTCTTTCATAGACCAGTGCCTTATCCAATGGGCCATAGAGTCAAATACCCTATTGCAAGAAATAGCTATGAAATAAGAAAACAATATATTCAATGTGTTGATGTCTTACATCAATCACACACCATGACCAAATCTCACTTCAACAACCCACTTGTGTATTCAAGTATGTTATCATCCATCCAAAATATTTTAACCCTCCCCTTAGGAGATACCTATAAACAGATAATACATTAACCAACATCCATTGGAAGACAAAGATGACATATCTTTGACATCTCAGCACATACATACATGAACACTAACCCTGAACCAGTTATCTCTGTGAAGACAACTCCACGTGCAAACACATAGGCAATGCAAACAGAAAAGTCAAACACCCTTGATGTATGATTAATGAAATTAGAATTCAAATGGAGATAGCTTGGTAACAGTAAGAATATACTCAATCCTCATACATAAGACAAATCAATTATAGTATGCATTATATTCTCAGAACCAACAAATGGAAGAAAGAACACCCTATATGCAGAGAGAAAGAGAAAATATACAGGAAAAGGGCCCTTCTTGGAACCAATTCTCCTAAAAAATTTGCAGAAGAAGGAACCCCTAAGAAGACTAACTCAACTCAATTTATACCCGCTAGCTATCTTGGAATCCCAAACATGATGCATAAAGCTTTGGATGACTAGGGTTAGGGTTTCAACAACTAAACCAACCAAAATTTACAACAAAAATCAAAACTCTTGGAGGGAAAACCAAGCACAGGTCTATCAGAACCAAGTATGATCCACAGAATGAGAAAATCTTCTAAATCTGTACCTAGGATCATCAGTTTACCACATAAATTCAATTGATCAAACCTACAAAATGCATCGAGAAAAAAAATTTGTCCACCACCTCACAGTATAGGCATCCACAAGCAACCACCCAACTCACTAGACCACCTTGCAACCACTGGTGCCAGCAACCAAATCAAATCTGGTCGAAGAAGCAATAAAAACTAGTCCTTTATGTCACTGGAACTTCTCAAGAAATTCAAATTTGAATGTCAACGGTTATAATAGAGGACTTTAAAACATGACCATAGATGCACTTTATCTCCCGACAAATCGAGTGGCCCAGAATAACCTTTAAAACTACCGCGGGACCCCTGACAAGTCAACCGCCACCTCATAAATCCCTTGGTGAAGGAAGACCAAGCATGTTAGTAATGAAATGACACCTCAGACCCACTCTGCAGTTCCCTTTGAATCAAACAACAGTCTTATAATCTTATACCTCTAACAGACTCTATGCAAAGATGCGTCATCCACCCAATTTGCCACCGTATACTTCTTTAAGACCTTAGGGCCCACTGACAAATAAATTTGACTTGCCTCAGACCTTTCTGACAAATCCATGTCACCAACCTCCTCAACAAATGAGAAGACACCAACTTAGCACACCTGGCAGCACAGTCCCAATTTATCTGGCAAACTGGCGACTGAAGACTTTTCGCCAGTTCGCAGAATACTTTACATCATCACGAAAATATTTAGAGACTGCGTGAATGCACATTTGCTAAATCACTAGATCATTAGGACCTCCGCCAAAACATCATGTGAACTAGCGAACATGAAGAAATTTTTTCAAGCCTCTAAACATTTTATCAGGACCACCAAACTGTTGAGAAACTTAACTAGGCCCGCATCAGGAAGATCGATGATCGTCACATCTTCACATAGACCTCCAAGATTCTACTAGAACATACGCCAACCATTCAATGAAGAATATCGCCCAATTTTGACAACCCTCTAACACAGAAATAGATCAACAGTTGGCACATCTTTGCGAGTGTCAGAAAAAACCCTTAAGAACATACACCAACCATCGATGCTCTGACACTGTCAGGACCCACTAACAAATTCAAAAACTAGCTCCCACTAACAACTACCAACACATTACCTTGTGGAGCAATAACAAGATGCCAAATGTGCCTACGTGTCATTTTGGACCCACCATGTTGAGTAAAAGGCTTAACAATTAGGGGTTGCCATGTCATAAAATTTGGCAAATAGACAAGCCATTTTTCTTCGCTCAAAAGTACATTCTGACATCCTTGCCAAGTCATTGATTCAATTGGCCAATGAGGAGCCACCATTTGTGCTTACCTGGTATTAGACCCATCTACATAAGGCATCTAATTGGACGGCGGGTACATGATCTGAAAGAGGAAGAATATTCCATAAGATCATGCACCAGCCATTGATCAAGAAATTCTGACACTGGGCTGCGCTGACAAGAAGTCCAACTCACTGCTTGCAATAAATACTTGCATGACATGTCAGCCTCAAACTGACAATTGGTCCACATGTAACAACTATTATCAAAGGGCCTACCATTTTGCAAATACGCGACTGAAGGGAAAACAAGTTGTTCACTGGGTCTCTTAATATTAACTGGTAACTACCAGACACTAGGAGATTACGCGAACACATGTTTTCCAGTTCACTGAATTGAAGATGTAACCACTGGAGAACCTGGAGAATAAGTGACATAACTGAGCAAGGTCAATTTAGTAATAACCGAGGAAAGTAAGTCAGCATTAACTGAGCAAGGTCGGTTCGGTAAAGTAATAAAGGATTAGAATGGGTAGAGACCGACCTAAGGTTTATGCACCCAATGACTATATTTTTGAAAATTTTGCAAGGGTTTCAAGCTAGAGACCAGGAAAAATATAGTAGAGACCAGGGGAAACGATCAGAAGCCATGGAATTTTTCACACATGCTAATAGTGGTTGTAGTTGGGGATGCATGCCTCCCGCAGGCATGGCAAGAAATCAGATCTCTAGGAAAAGTAGACCACCTACTAGAAAAGGGCACAGAGACCTCAAAAAACAAAGTGAACCAGAAGAAAAACACAAGACAGGAGAGGGAAAAAGCTATACAGAGTGTACATTTTTACAAAAAACCTGCAGCATCCAACTTGAGTTAGTCTTTCCATCTGTCAAAAATTTGGTTTCCATTTCTTCCTTCATGGGGCATACCAGACATTTTATTTTGATTTGTTTCACCAGGCATGTCAACATTTCCAACCAGCTTGTCAGGAAAAACAAACTATCTTCATAGTGCATGTAAAAATATTTGGCACTCCCTTCATTTTGCTCACCATGAAGAAAAGACTCATCATACCTGTGAATAGAACCATCAGATAAGAACATACTCTTTTCTACTGATTCATGTATACTATCAATTGGAAACTCAAAAAACTCATACTCTGCCTGTTGCAAAATTTCATTTATACCTTGACTTTGCATTTCCATAGGTGTAACTAGCTAGAGCTCAGATGAATAGTCAAACTCATGTTCACAAATGTGATTGTTACCAAATTCTACAACTATTCCACAACCTTCTGATGAGCTCGATGCAACATCATCACTTCAAACTTTATCACAAATGGAAAAAGAACACCTTGACTCAAATGAATCTGAAACCTCCACATGTCCCTCAAACAAAGGATTGATAACTCCATGCAATACACCTTGTTTAACAACATGACAAAAAATGGGCTAATAATCATCAAACTCCTCATTATATAAAGCAATAGGGAAAACTTTAAGTTCACTACCCATTTCAACCTCATGGAGACTTACAACATATGAAGAAAATTCAGAACAACATGAAGATTCACAGTCAATATCACCTACCAAGCATATAGTGTCCATGATTATGTTCTTTTCATTATCTTGTTTAGGAATGCCATAATGGCAGGACTATGATCCATCCCTAAACCCTCTACTATATGCTATATCCTTGTTACCCAAAAGAGACCCATCAGATAACACTCTGTTCAAATCTTCATGTTCTGCCTCACTGATATCATAATGAATTACCATTTCTTTATCTTCATACTTAAGTTGATTTGTATAATGTACAAAATGAGGTGCACTTTCATTTTTAGATTCAGAAAAAAAATTCATACCTTCACTATCAAAGGAGTATTCACTTCGATCATTACTTTCTTCCTCCCATGTTGCATCTAACTCATATGAAGACACCACAACCTCACTGTCTTCATCACTCCAATTATCAGCACTTAAGGACACAACCCCAAGTGCATCCTCAAGCCTAATGATGTCATCACTAAGTATCCAATCTCTGACACATATATAATACTCTTCCCACAATGCATTTGGCCAACTGGTTGACTCATGAAAACAAAGTTCCAAGAATAAACCAATGAACTCAGACTCTGAAAACTCAACATCATCAAGAAGCTCATTATATATATCCCAAAATTTGTCATAGAAAAGAGACATAGATAATCCTTTCTACATCCTATTTTCAATTTCATCAATAACATGCAATCCCTAAGGATGCCATGCTCAAGGAAAGCAAGCTCCTCATCTAGCTTACCCATCAAACTTAATGCAATACTTCCATACAATTTTGTAGAGATGCAACTGAAAACTTGAAGTATGCAAACCTCTACTCACACCTTATCCTTTTCTTAGTGCTTGATCACTTAATAAGGAAACATTTAGCCCTTGAAAAATACCTGAGAGTTTTGCAGAAAAAGACTTTGTTGACTGGAAGGCAGGGTAGATCTAGAGCTCATCTTGAAGCTCCATCAAATTCTTTGCAATGTAGAGTCGCCACCTCCCTGAAGAGGAAAATTTTTGTACTTGCTATGTGTTTCTTCTTTTAGTCAACCAAAACTTCACCAGGGTTTTACGCACTATTTATTAGGAACTACACTGATCAAATAGAGACTTCAGAGTCACCACTTAGCACATAGTGAGAAGATGTAGTAAATGCTAATTTGTCTATTTGACTCTGTACTTTCAACCAAGACTCTGGGATAATCCAGCCAAGCAAGGAAGCTTGCTGTCTTTTACTCCTTCCCCAGTAGAGTTGCTATCTTGTTGGGGACTCAGATGGGTAAACCAATCTGGTCAACAAAAGATTTTGAATATAACAACATAAGCCCAACCAAAGATCCTAATAGATATACTTCTTCATTATTGTTCTCCCTAGTAGAGTCGCCATCTTGTTGGGGACTTGGATGGGTAAATCAATCTGGTCAACAAAAGATTTTGAATATAACAACATAAGCCCAACCAAAGATCCTAACAGATATACTTCTTCATTGTTGTTCTCCCCAGTAGAGTCACCATCTTGTTGGTGTTCTTTTTCTCCAAAGGTCAGATATGCATTATGATTGACAAGGCTAGTGTCACATTCACTCAACACTCCAAATCTAACAAGAAAAAGGGCCAACTAACAAGGATCAAAGAGAGATCCTTCTACTCTTTGAGCTCCACATCACTTAGGTGGGTATACCTCATTTGCACACTTATACAACTTGTGTCACACTACAAGCCTGCAGGTAACTAACTATGGAATGATTCTCAAACCCTTATAGGTATCATGTACCTCAATGAAACCAACATCTCACGCAATAGCCCTACTTGCATGGAGTGAGTATGAAAACTAGAGACCTATCCTAACAACATGAAAGGGAAAGGGTGGAACTTAAAGGAAATGATTTTAAGATGGGTTTGAAGGGATCCCTGAGATACCCTAAGTCTCTCATAGACCAGTGCCTTATCCAATGGGCCACAGAGTCAAATACCCTATTGCAAGAAATAACTATGAAACAAGAAAACAATATATTCAATGTGTTGATGTCTTACATCAATCACACACCATGACCAAACCTCACTTCAACAACCCACTTGTGTATTCAAGTATGTTATCATCCATCCAAAAGATTTTAACCCTCCCCTTAGGAGAGACCTATAAATAGATAATACATTAACCAACATCCACTAGAAGACAAGCATGACATATCTTTGACACCTCAGCTCATACATACATGAACACTAACCCTGAACCAGTTATCTCTTCAAACACAACTCCACTTGAAAACACATAGGCAATGCAAAAAGAAAAATCAAACACCCTTGATGTATGATTAATGAAATCAGAATTCAAATGGAGATAGCTTGGTAACAGTAAGAATATACTCAATCCTCATACATCAGAAAAATCAATTATAGTATGCATTATATTCTCAGAACTAGCAAATGGAAGAAAGAACACCCTATATGCAGAGAGAAAGAGAAAATCTATAGGAAAAGGACCCTTCTTGGAACCAATTCTCCTCAAAAATTTGTAGAAGAAGGAACCCCTAAGAAGACTAACTCAACTCAATTTATACCCCCCTAGCTATCTTGGAATCCCAAATAGGATGCATCAAGCTTTAGATGACTAGGGTTAGGGTTTCAACAACTACACCAACCAGAATTTACAACAAAAATCAAAACTCTTGGAGGGAAAACCAAGCATAGGTCTGTCAGAACCAAGTATGATCCTCACAATGAGAAAATCTTCTGAATCTATACCTAGGATCATCAGTTTACCACATAAATCCAATTGATCAGACCTGCAAAATGCATCAAGCAACAAAATTTGTCCACCACCTCACGATACAGGCATCCACAGGAAACCACCCAACTCACTAGATCACCCTACAACCACTAGCGCCACCAACCAAATCAAATCGGGCCGAAGAAGCAATAAAAACCAGTCCTTTCTATCACCGGAACTTCTCAAGAAATTCAAATTTGAATTTCAATGATTATAACAGAGGACTTTAAATCACGACCATAGATGCACTTTATCTCCCAGCAAATCGAGCCGCCTAGAATAAGCTTTAAAACTACCACGGGACCCCTGACACATCAACCACCACCTCATAAATCCCTTGGCGAATGAAGACCCACTCTGGAATTCCCTTTGAATTGAACGACGGTCTTATAATCTTATACATCTAACACACTCTATGTGAAGATGCGTCATCCACCCGATTTGCCACCATGTACTTCTTTAAGACCTTAGGGCCCACTAACACGTAAATTTGACCTAGCTCAGACCTTTCTAACAAATCCATGTCACCAACCTCCTCAACAAATGAGAAGACGCCAACTCAACACACTTGGCAGCACAGTCCCACTTTATCTAGCGAACCGGCGACTAAAGACTTTTCGCCAGTTCGCGAAATACTTTACGTCATCACCAAAATATTTAGAGACTGTGTGAATGCACATTCGCTGAATCACCAGATCATTAGGACCTTTGCCAAAACATCATGTGAACTAGCGAACAGGAAGAAATTTTGTCAGGCCTCTAAACATTTAATCAGGACCACCAAACTGCTGAGAAACTCAACTGGGCCCGCATTAGGAAGATTGATGGTCGTCGCATCTTCACATCGACCTCCAAGATTCTACTAGAACATACGCCAACCATCTGTTGAAGAATCTCACCCAGTTCTGACAACCCTCTGACATGGAAATAGATCAAGGGTTGGCGCATCTTCACGAGTGTCAGAAAAAACCCTTAAGAACATACGTTGACCATCGATGCTCTGACACTGTCAGGACCCACTGACAAACTCAAAAACTAGGTCCCACTGACAACTGCAAACACATTACCTCGTGGACCAATCAAAAGATGCCAAATGTGCCTATGTGTCATTTTGGACCCACCATGCTGAGTAAAAGGCTTAACAAATCAGGGGTCGCCACGTCATAAAATCTGACAAACGGACAAGCCATTTTTCTTCGCTCAAAAGTACATTCTGACATCCCTGCCAAGTCATTGATTCAATCGGTCAATGAGGAACCGCCATTTGTGCTTACTTGGTACTGGACCCATCTACATAAGGCATCTAATCAGACAGTAGGTGCATGATTTGAAAGAGGAAGAATATTCCATAAGATCATGCGCTAGCCATTGATCAAGAAATTCTGACACCGGGCCCCGCTGACAAGAAGTCCAACTCACCGCTTGCAACCAATACTTACGTGACACGTCAGCCTCAAACTGATAGTCGATCCACATGTAACAACTATTATAAAAGGGCCTACCATTTCATGAATATGTGATTGAAGGGAAAATAAGCTATTCGCCAGGTCGCTTAATATTAATCGGTAACCGCCAGAAACTAGGAGATTATGCGAACACATGTTCACGAGTTCACTGAATTGAAGATGTAATGACTAGAGAACTTGGAGAATAAGAGACATAACCAAGCAAGGTCGGTTTAGTAATAACCGAGGAAAGTAAGTCAGCATTAACTGAGCAAGGTCGGTTCGATAAAGTAACAAAGGATTAGAATGGGTAGAGACCGACCTAAGGTTTATGCACCCAACGACTATATTTTTGAAAATTTTGCAAGGGTTTCAGGCTAGAGACCAAGAAAAATACAGCAGAGACCAGGGGAAAGGACTAGAAGCCATGGAATTTTTCACACATGCTAACAAGGGTAACTCAAGTAGTTATCCAAGTGATGGCACTCCTATAGTATGTAGCCTAAGTCTCCTCCATAGATTTTGTGTTTGCCTCTAGTGGGTGACATTTACTTTGGTGGTATATGGTTTCTACTTGGTTGGTGTTCATTTAGTACTTGATATTTATTTGATATTTGGTATTTGCTACTTGGTATCTTTTTGGTATTTGGTTATCTTTTCTTATCTTTATTTTGTGTACCTTGGCATTATCCTTATTTGTCTTGGACTAGATACTATTTTACCTTTGGTTTGAGTGTGGTACATCTCTTGAGATAGAGGGCTTTCAGGATCCATTGCTTAGCTACTTTGTTGTGTTGGATTTTGTGATTGTTAAACAAGTCGGGTCTATTGCTATCTCCTCAACACAATGTGAGTGGATCTTTGGTTCCACAAGGTTGAGTGGTAGTGATTCTTTTATCATTTGAGATTCTGTCATTCCTATACCAATGCTAGATGATCATTGTTATTGTTACCTTCTTATTCTTCATTGGAGACTTGTTCATATATATCTTATGATGTTTATATTTGTACCTTGTATTAGTTCTTCAGATGTGACTATTTTGGGATATTGTAATATACTTTGTACTCGATTATTGTAACATACCATGTGACTTGTGTAGTGGATGGTGATTTATTATGTATACCTTATGGTATCGATTGTATCTATGTTTCACTAATATGAGGTTGTATTTTTTATTCATTTATATATATGAGATTTGTAATTATACTTAATCTAAAATAATAAATTAGTGTAGACGTAATTCTACATCATGGAACACTTGAGAGTCGTTAACTTTAATTGAGTTGTACTTATGTACTTGTTTGTATCTTATGTTGTATTGCTTCCACGTGATTATCATTATTATTTTGTAAACTCTTAAGAAAAAAATTATTCTGTAAACATAGCAACATGTTTTAGGTTAAATTCTCATGGATTCCCTAGTGGGGTATTACATATGAATTCAGATTCTAGTTTGATGTAGAAGGGAAAGATCTTGCTTCCTATTTTATTACAAAATAAATCTCATCTATTGGACAAGAAAAAATGTTAAAATCTGTTGCACAAATTAAGGATGGGGGACTTGATATATCTAATGCACCTTATTGGATTGCGATAAAAGATACCTCATCTTTTATAAAGATGGATATTTTTTATATGATACAACTTGCCCGTTAAAATTTGAAAATAAGAAATAAAAAAGAATGTGAACAATGATGGGAATGGTATAAAGTGCAAGACCATTAAAATACAAGTACAACTTGCCCATTAAAATTTTATAAAGTGCAAGACCATAGAGCTTTCACTTGGGAACACTATTTTTGGAAAAGAAGGAGAAGAGATTATGGTTGTTAAAACAAAAGAATTAAATAGTAGATAAGTTTGACTATGCATCTGAAAGAAAACTTTTGAGCAATGGTGGTGTAGGGGCACCGCTATCCTTGAAGATTATTTATTAAAATCATTTAAAAATTCATGAAACCATGTCCACGAAAGGTATACTTGTTAAGGGTATGTGCAAGATCATGAGGGGCCAAACTATGCCCTTAAGTGGCAATGAAAAATCAGCAAATCAGGGTTAGTCAACTTGACGTGAAAATTTCAGCTAGCTATGAACCTAATATCAAAAAGTTGTAAGAATAAACTCTATAGAAAATTGAATGTAGTTTCTAAACTACTAGGCCTTTTTTGAGAAAAAGTTAGTATGATTGGTGAAAGTATAGATTTCAATGTAACAGTACAAAAATTTCAAGAAAAAAAAAGTAGGTGTATGTTTGACCACCTTAATCATAATCAAATGATAATATTTTATTATAAGATTTTATATATAAGTAGTAGACTCATGCTCGGATGTGACGCATATTTTTTTGTAATTTTATTCCAAAAAAATAATTAATTATGAATTTTTTGCTACAACATTTTTAGAATAAAAAAAACTCCGATGTCTGACCACCTTAACTCATTCAAAACTTTACAAAATTTAAATAAAATTTTTTTTTAATAGTAGGTGAAGCATAGAATGTGACACATTTTTCAGATTTCAAATATGTTATACCGTTTGAAAGTTATAGTCATTTTTCAATTAGTATATAAATCAGCACTTTAGAGGTAGCTCAATTAGAAAATAACTAATAATTACTTACCAAATTCAAAATTTGATAGCAATTATATCGATAGAAAGCTGATAATATCCTTAAGATACCCTTTTTGGTTTATCAAATTCGGGTGAAAAAAAAGTCGTCAGCTACATTGTCAAAATTTTGAACTGACATCGCCACTATTTGGCCCCTCATGATCTTGCACATACCCTTAATGTGTATTGTAATTATTTGATATTTGTAATCAAAAGACCGAATGTGCATATGAAGGGTCATGTAAATGTACAGTTTGTAACCATCATGAATTATCTATTTATGGATGGCTATGTAATCGAGTGAGGGGCAATAAGCTATAGGAGTAGAGAAGAGAATTGTGGAAAGAGTTGGCCTCTCTAGCCTCCAGAGAAAGAGCCATCACCATTATGTATTCATTGTGTTTAATGAAATGTATTTTCTTACAAAACCTATTAATGATCTTTTAGATTTTGTTTAGTCATATTCTCTATCTCTTCCACAATCAGTTTCATAGTTCTATGTGGACTATTTACTTCTTTTTACAGGTTTAGATGAAAGAATTTAATGCTGACATCAATCAGGTTTTCTATGAATCAGGTTTTTTCCTGTAGTTTAGTTTTCAAAGATTTATGTATAGATGGAGCATCATCAATGTCCTATTTTCAATTTTATTTCATAAAGATTTTGACAGTGTATTGACTCAGGCGTTCATTATTTACAGACGACATTAATAGTCCATTTGTCTTTTGTAATGGCTTTTATAATAGTCAGTGTGTGTGGTAGTGATTTGATGTTTATAAAGGATTGAGATGAAAGAGTTTAACAAGGAAAAGAATCAGTTTTGTTTGAGTTATTAGAAATCGACATCAAATAATCCATATGGGCTTATGTTTGATTTTCCAGGATAGTCCCCATTTGGGACATTAATATTCATTGTATTTGGCAAGGGATTGTTCATTAATTTCTCAGTGTATTGATAGTTTTGGTCTAAAACAGTTTTCAAGAACTGTTACATAAACCAGCTGCATGGAGATGAATTTGAACTAGCCCGTGGAGGACCCACATAAACATGAAAGTATCCTTGACTGTAAAATGTCAATTGGTGTGTTTGATATCAAATTTGATATTATGATATTAAGTAGACAGTTCATTTTTATTGGAATGCTAAAAGATCGTGAGCCTCTAATTCAATGTCGAGGAAGACAATAAAAAGATACTATGTAGGTTTAAAGGAATACCATCAATGCCCTCTGCATCAAGTGGTATCAAATCTCATAATATTCTCAGCTTGTAGAAGATAATCTACACCAGGCAGAGTTGGGTTGTTTCAAATTCTTGTTATGCAGTTTGTGGTTGCAGATTTGGTGTTGGTTCATTTAGCTGCAGTGGGTGGAGAGGAAGGTCTACCAGAGGGACCATAGGAGATGGTCTTGTATGTCGCCAATAGACTGGGGAGAGAGGCATGAGAGACTCCTAGGTGAGAGATAGAGGTTGTCATGCACCATTGAAGGCTACTAGCATAACTCCATTGATAGGAGTCAGATGAAAGAAGATCAAGGAAGCAACAGAAGCATCGATGCAGTGATGAAGACAAAGAGGCCAAAGATTCATTTGTAGATTCTCACTAAAGCATTTCCATGGGACAAGGAAAATTTTAAAGCTCGGGAGTATGGTGTAGGGGCACTGCTATCCTTGAAGATTATTTATTAAAATCATTTAAAAATTCATGAAACCATGTCCAATAATGGTATACTTGTTAATGTGCATTGTAATTATTTGATATTTGTAATCAAAAGACCGAATGGGCATATGAAGGGTCATATAAATGTACGGTTTGTAACCATCATGAATTATCTATTTATGGACGACTATGTAATCGAGTGAGGGGGAAGAGGTTATGATAGTAGAGCAGAGAATTGTGGAAAGAGTTGGCCTCTCTGGCCTCTAGCCAGAGATCCATCGCCATTATGTATTCATTGTGTTTAATGAAATCTATTTTCTTACAGAACCTATTAATGGTCTTTCAGATTTTGTTAAGTCATATTCTCTATCTCTTCCGCAATCGGTTTCATAGTTCTCTATGTACTGTTTACTTCTTTTTATGGGTTTAGATGAAAGAATTTAATGATGACATGAATCGGGTTTTTTCCTACAGTTCGGTTTTCAAAGATTTATGTATCATCGATGTCCTATTTTCAATTTTCTTTCATAAAGATTTTGATAGTGTCTTGACTCGGGTGTTCATTATTTATGAAAGGAAGCAAAGGTGTGCAGAAACACTTCCTACGCTAATCTTGAGAGGACGGTTATGCAAATTTCAACTTAAACATTGCAAAGATCTCAAGAAATGCATAACAAAGCATAAACAAAATAACAATGAACACATAACACAGTTATTACCGTGGGGAAACCCTTCCGGGAGAAAAACCCCACCCTCCAAAACTCGCACAATGTATTATCAAACCAAGATGATTACAATACACTTGCAATGCAAGTTCTTACAGGAGTGCATCACCACAACTCGAACTCAGAGAGACTCCTTCTAGCATCCAGTCTTGCAAAACTCAATTATTTCAAACTCCTCCCCAAGCCCTCCTTTTATAGTGATTTTACAACCTGGAAACCATTTTTGGTTTTACAAAACCATGGGCTTAACCACCATGCCACATGGTGCCCATTTTGACATTTACATTTCCAAGATGGAAAAACAACCAGGTTAAAATAGTATTCCCGTCCATAATTTTGTCCCCTAGTTAAGACCCTCATAAAAGTCCCAAAATGAGTCATTAAGGCTCTAAAAATGGCCCACCTATATTCTACTATGGACAAGACTCATTTTAACAACTCACTAGCCATTTTCCAATGTATAAACATGTGGAAAACTATCTCAAACAAATTCTGGAATTTTCTAGAAAAAGGCTGCAAGGTTGAGACACATGTTCTCAACATTCTCCCACTTGTCGAACACCTTGCAAGAGTCAGGGGATCCAAATTATCATGGACTTAATAGCTAGGGGCCGAGAGGCCCATAGACTCTGAACACCATCTGAACTTCTCTGTGCTCACGGGCTTAGTTAATGCATCAACAACATTCACCAAAGTCTCTACCTTTTCCAGCTTCACCTTGTCATCCTGAACCATATCTCTCACAAAATGATATTGTACATCAATGTGCTTGGTCCTGGCATGAAAAGTAGGGTTCTTCGCTAGGCAGATTGCAGTTTGACTGTCACTGTAAATTGTCACTGCACCCTGTTTGAACTCTATATCTGAACACAATCTCTTTAGCCAGATGGCTTCCTTATAGGCATGAGTAGCTTCCATATACTCTGCCTCAGTAGTGGACAAAGCGACCACAGCCTGTCGCTTGCTCATCCAACTAATTGCACCACCAAATAATGTAAACACATATGCACTGGTGGATCTTCTTCTATCAACATCACCAGCCCAGTCTGAATCCACATAGCCTTGAATATCTAAGGAATGCTCATTTCCTGTTCCATGAAAACATATCGAGTACTCTGAAGTACCCCTCAAGTATCTGAAAACTCTTTTTACTGCATCCCAATGTGCTCTTCCTGGATTAGACATATAACGGGAAAGAACTCCCACTACTTGGGCAATGTCTGGTCTTGTACAGACCATAGCATACATCAAACTTCCAACAGCACTCTGATATGGTACTCGACTCATCTCTTCCATCTCCAATGGGGATGTAGGACATTGTGAACTAGAAAGCTTTGTTCCCATTGTAACAGGAACACTCAATGGTCTTGAATCCTGCATATTGAATCTTTTCAAAATAGTACCAACATGCTTGCTCTGGCCTAGCCAAAGCTTTCTATTTTGTCTATCTCTTACAATCTCCATTCCTAGAATGTGCCTAGCTGCACCAAGATCTTTCATTTCAAACTTTATCGAGAGCTGAGATTTTAACTCTACAATCAAACCTTTTCCTTTGCCAATAAATAACATGTCATTGACATACAAGGCAATAACCAAGAAACGATCACCATCAGATTTAAAATATATACAGTGATCAGATTTAGATCGCACAAACCCCAAACTCAACACATATGTATCAAACTTCTGGTACCACATCCTAGGACTCTGTTTTAAGCCATACAAGGATTTCTTCAACTTACAGACCAAATGACTTTTACCATTCACCACATAGTGCTCTGGCTGTGTCATGTAAATTTCTTCCTCCAAATCTCCATGAAGGAAAGCAGTTTTCACATCCATTTGCTCGATCTCTAGATCATAGGCTGCTGCAATAGAAAGCAAAAATCTAATGGATGTCATTTTGGCTACTGGAGAAAAAATCTCACCATAATCTACTCCCTCAACCTGGGAGTAACCTTTTGCAACCAAACGTGCTTTATACTTCTCAATACTTCCATCTGAACCTATCTTCTTCTTGAACACCCATTTACAACCAACAGGCTTTCGTCCTTCAGGCAATGGTACAAGGTCCCATGTTTCATTCCTCTTAAGAGCTGCCATTTCTTCATCCATGGCTATTTTCCAGGACTCTGAATCATTCATACCAAGAGCCTCTTCTACAGATCTCAGTTCATCAATGTTAGCATTTAATGCAAATATGCATCTCCAATCATCAGGAGAATACCCATACCTTTCAGGTGGTTTTCTTTGTCTAGTAGACCTTCGAACAAGATCTAGTTCAGGTTCAACTTCAACTTCAGGTACCTCTTCTTCCTCTGATGATTCAGAACTCATAGAGCTCTCCTCGACTTCTTGTCTTTCTAAGGGCCTTGATTCAACTTTCTCCGGTGTAGCAGGTAGTTGAATCACATCTTTCTTTTGTTCTGTTTGTTCTGGCTGCACTATAACAGAAGAAGGCTTAGTTTCTCTAAAAATAACACTTCTTGAATAAAATACCTTTTGTTCAACAAGATTCCAAAGCTTGTATCCTTTCACACCATAACTGTATCCGATGAAAATACATTTAACAGCTTTGTTGTCCAATTTAGTCCGCTTCTCCTTTGGCACATGAGCATATGCTTCGCAACCGAACACTTTCAGATGTCTAAGTGAAGGCTTGTGGCCCGACCACGCTTCCATTGGCGTCTTATCAACAAGAGCTGATGTAGGAGACCTGTTTATCAGGTAGCAGGCAGTGGCTACAGCTTCAGCCCAGAACCTTTTTTCTAGTCTAGCTCCACTTAGCATACTCCTAGCCTTCTCCATCAGGGTCCTGTTCATTCTTTCTGTAACTCCATTCTGTTGTGGAGAATACGGAGTTGTCTTTTCTCTTTTAATACCACAATCTTTACAAAATGTGTCAAAATCATTAGAGCAAAATTCACCACCATTATCAGTTCTCAAACATTTTATTTTCTTTCCAGTCTGCAACTCAACCATTGCTTTAAATTCTTTGAAACGACTGAAAACTTCAGCTTTACTCCTAAGAAAATAAACCCATGTTCTTCTACTGAAATCATCAATGAAAGAAACATAATAAACTGATCTACCAATAGAAGGAACATCAACTGGACCAAATACATCCGAATGGATCAGATCCAAAATACATGAGGACTTATGAGAACTCGAGTAAAACTGAATGCGGTTTTGTTTACCATAGATACAATGCTCACAAAAATCAAACTCAAGATTGCAATCATTCAACCCATCAACAAGGTTCTTATTTTTCAAGGTCCGTAGACCCTTCTGACCTATGTGGCCGAGTCTTTGGTGCCATAACATGGTCTTCTCTGTAGGCAACTTTGATTCGGTAGATAGAGCACCCTTGGGTACCCAAAACCTACGACCATCTGTTGAAAGAGAAACCCTCTCCTTTTCCAACTGAGTAGTCTTTTTCACAATCTTATCAGAAGTACTATTGCACTCAACTGTGCATGCATCAAGCTGGTACAGTGTACCCAATCTGCTTCCTCTTGCTATCACCATAGCACCTCTTACCATTTTCACACCTGCTTCAGAAAATTGTACATGCACACCCGCATCTATTAGCTTGCTAACAGATAACAAATTCCTTGCTAGTCCTGGGATATGAAAGACACCATCAAATCTTCTAATTCTACCATCAGAAAATTTCACACGAATACTTCCACGACCAACAATATCAAGTACTGAGTTATCACCCAAATATACCTTACCACCATCAAAATTTTCATACTTACTAAACCAGTTTCTATTAGGAGTCATGTGGAAAGATGCACCTGAGTCTATTAACCATGCATTGTCACCTGCATGAGTGGCCAAGGCTGCAATGAAAGCATCTCCATCTTCCTTCTCAGACTTAGAATCAGAATCTTGCTTCTTCTTCTTCTTTTTCTTCTCCTCTTTGCAGTCCTTTCGGAAGTGTCCGGGTTTGCCACAGTTCCAGCAGATTGCCTTGGACTTCACAAGAGATTTTGATCTCCCCTTATTCTTGGACTTAGAACGGCCATACTGCTTTTCATTCTTGCCTCTTTCTTTTGGTCTTCCTCGAACACTCAAAGCCTCTTTGGCATTCAGAGAGACCTTCCTTCTCATCTCTTCAGAAAGTAGAGAACCAACAACATCCTCCATCTTCAAGGTAACTGAAGTGCTCCCTATGGCCATAACAAGGCTGTCCCATGAGTCTGGCAATGAACATAGCAAGATTTGGCATCTTTCTTCTTCATCCATTGGCACCCCAACAGAGGTTAACTGAGTCACCAACATATTAAAGCTTTCCAGATGCTCAGAAATTCATCCACCTTCTTCCATTCTCAAAGAATACAATTTCTTTCTTAAGAAGATCTTGTTCACAAGTGATTTCGCTTGGTAGATCTCACTTAGCTTCTTCCAAAGCTTCTTTGCAGTAGATTCTTCATGGACATTTATCAGAATAGAGTCTGCAAGACACAGTCTGATGAGACCTTTAGCTTTTCTATCAGTCACATCATATTGTGCGGCTAAAGTCAGATCTACAGGCCTATGCTTATTCTCATCAATCGCATCCCATAGATCCCGATCAATCAACAGATCTTCCATCTTCAGCTTCCACATCTCAAAGTTTGTGCCAGAAAACTTCTCTACATCGATCCTCCCTGAAATGCTTGCCATCTTTTCAATCCTGCAACACAGAAATGAAATACTCTGCACAAGCTCCCACTCAAATCTTGATTAGTTCAAAAAACCCTGTACCCAACAAATAGAACCAAAACTGGCCAGGCTCTGATACCACTTGAAAGGAAGCAAAGGTGTGCGGAAACGCTTCCTACGCTAATCTTGAGAGGACGGTTATGCAAATTTCAACTTAAACATTGCAAAGATCTCAAGAAATGCATAACAAAGCATAAACAAAATAACAATGAACACATAACACAGTGATTACCGTGGGGAAACCCTTCCGGGAGAAAAACCCCACCCTCCAAAACTCGCACAATGTATTATCAAACCAAGATGATTACAATACACTTGCAATGCAAGTTCTTATAGGATCGCATCACCACAACTCGAACTCAGAGAGACTCCTTCTAGCATCCAGTCTTGCAAAACTCAATTATTTCAAACTCCTCCCCAAGCCCTCCTTTTATAGTGATTTTACAACCTGGAAACCATTTGTGGTTTTACAAAACCATGGGCTTAACCACCATGCCACATGGTGCCCATTTTGACATTTACATTTCCAAGATGGAAAAACAACCAGGTTAAAATAGTATTCCCGTCCATAATTTTGTCCCCTAGTTAAGACCCTCATAAAAGTCCCAAAATGAGTCATTAAGGCTCTAAAAATGGCCCACCTATATTCTACTATGGACAAGACTCATTTTAACAACTCACTAGCCATTTTCCAATGTATAAACAGGTGGAAAACTATCTCAAACAAATTCTGGAATTTTCTAGAAAAAGGCTGCAAGGTTGAGACACATGTTCTCAACAATTTACATACGACTTTAACAGTCCATTTGGCTTTTGTAAGGGTTTTTATAACAGTCAATGCGTGTGGTAGTGATTTGATGTTTATAAAGGGTTGAGATGAAAGAGTTTAACAAGGAAAAGAATTGGTTTTCTTTGAGTTATTAGAAATCAACATCAAATAATCCATATGGGCTTATGTTTGGCTTTCCATGACAGTCCCCATTTGGGACGTTAATATTCGTTGTATTTGGCAAGGGATTGTTCGTTAATTTATGAGTGTATTAATTGTTTTGGTCTAAAATGGTTTTCAAGAAATGTTACATAAACCAGCCACATGGAGACGAATTCGAACCAGCCCGTGCAGGACCCACATAAACATGAAAGTATCAATGACTGTAAAATGTTAGTTGGTGGGTTTGATATCAAAGTTGATATTATCATATTAAGTAGACAGTTTATTATTATTGGAATGCTAAAAGATCGTGAGCCTCTGATTCAATGTCTAGGAAGACAATAAAAAAATACTATGCAGGTTCAAAGGAATAGAATTGATGCCCTCTACATCAAATGAAGCCCTTATATCATTAAAAAAATATTGAATTCTATATATTTCATGAATATTGTAGATACAAACTTGTGAAATTGATATTCAATTCTTATAATATATTGTAAATTTTTTTGAAGGTTATATCTCTTGGATAAATTATTAACTTTTTTTTTGGGGAAAAGTATAAATAGTTAGCTAAGTCAAACTACTTTTAATTTTGTTGAAAATAAGTAAAGAACCAATCAATGATAGTTTTACTTATTTTCAACAAAACCACTTCAATTCAATTCAATTTCAAATTTTTAATTGGAAAAATAAATACTTGTAATAATTTGATAATAGAGATACTGACTATATTGATTTTATATATTCAATTATAATATTATAAAGAAGCTAAAATTTAATTCAAAAATTGATTTTTTAATCAAAATTATAGTCAAATAATACATGAACAATCATACCAATTATTAAAATATAACTCTTTGATTAAAAATTTCATACATTATTTCAAAAATAAAACTGTCAAATAGACACATCAAAGAGTTCTACCTACAATAAGAACACTATTTTTTTAAACCTGCACAAATATCTCTAAACATTTTCTACATAAATTTTAATTATAAAATATAAATAAGTTAATAAGATATATAAATTGTTAATTATCTTGGCTTTGATAATAGGCTAAAATTATACTCATATTATAGGATTTTTATTCCTTTCGATATTGAACGGTTTTGCTTCTAATTTCTATTTTACAATTTTATTTCATCAATAACTGAAATCTCAACTTGAAATTGATGAGATACTATATATGTTGTTTTAAGAGCAACTCTTCTTGTTTATAAGGTCATTCTTGTACTTGATTATACCAAAAAGTAGTATCTAATTGCTTTGGTTTGATGTGTTGTTTGTATATATAGAGCTAACAATTCTCTCTATTTCACAAACGAATGACATATTCATGTGATCAGTTAAACATAATCCTATTTTTCCATGAGCTTTGAGTCTTGATTTTTTAATAGTTGATTCAATTCTTGTGTTTCTTCTTTCTCCATACACTACATTTGTGACATGTAGTGTATTTCCTTAGCAATTTATTATTTGAGTGTTGGATAAATCTATTTTCAATATTAGCAATGGAGCTTGGGATTTTCGGAAACAAAATGACCTTCCTTGTGGGCTCAATCTTGTACAAAATAGATAATTTATCATGTTAGTGAACTTTACTACATTCGTAGTAGCTATATTTATAGTTTTTATTCTTCTTACCATTTTACCAACCAAAAAAAATGAGAAGGATCCTTTGGAACAACAATATCTTAAATTGTCATTTTCATTATTTTAAATTATTGATTTCAACTACAATAATTGTCATCCATTATTATTTTCAATTTTTCCCTCAGAAATACTATTTCCTTTCTATAATAGTAGCTCATATAATATAATATCATGGTAATTATTTATATAGTGTAAATGAATGGGAAAGTTTAAAAAGTGATGTTTAGGACTCATTTTAGAATTATTGGTGATAACAACTTTAATCTAAAATTTCACGAATCAATAAAAACAAGAAAACCTTAGATAAATTTTTTAAAGTTAATAGGGGAGAGGGACCAATAGTCATGAGGGCTAACTTTGTCAACATGTAGCCGTTGTATGGAATATTGTAAGACCTTCATTTTTTTAAGAAATGTAAAATGGACACTTAACTACCTATAACTAAAGTTTGAAGGTGTGGTTCATCATGCAACTCGTTAAAATAGCACGCATAGTTAATTATGTACAAAAATTGGCTTCTTAAAGAATCAATTGAACACAAAAGGACTTTGTTGAACCATGGCACAAGCAGCAGTTAAGACCTCTCACCCAAACTATTGGACAATAGGGTAGTAGCCCATTCTCCCTGCAGAAACAACAAGAGGTCTTTGTTGTCCTCGTCAGCTTCCAATTTGCCTCTAGCAGTCTTCTCCTGCACATTACAGATCGTCACAGCTGACACATGCATCACTTTAAGGGAAAATTTGTTTGAATCAACGATGTGGGCCTTGATTTCCTTTATATCCTGCTTGAGGCCAAGAATCTCATTATCCAACTCATTGAATTTCTATTTGAGAGAACCTTTGAACCTGTCCTTCTTAGCCATAGCAATGGTAGTGTGCTCAGTGTGGGGGGAGTTGACTTGCTGAGTGTGGGGAGAGGGCGGGGTCGAGGTATTACAGTGAGAGATTTCATTCATAATAGACGGGGAATTGATCTATTTCACTTGTTAGTGTTCTTTTAATATAACATTTATAGGTTCTCATGTGTTCAAGTATTGGTCCATTTTTATCAACATTTGAAAAAAAAATTATTTACATTTAGATTATTTAACCACAATATATAATAAAAATGTGGTGTAAGATTGGACAATATATTTATTAGTGAGTGATTCACTATTAGACCATGCACAACTATTGATCTCTGTCCCCTATTAATTTTTAAAAATTACTCAACTTTAACACATAAGACAAGATGATTTTAAGATATATAAAATTAAGATTCATGGCTCCTGGACCCTCACCCTCTAGTAAAGACATGTTGGTTTTTACAATCCCATGCAATTCTCTGCAAATATGATGGTGATGCCAAGATTTCCATTATTTTCCTCGATGTGCCTACATTATGGGTTGTTCCCGCTAAAAAAAACATTCCTGACTTGTCGCTCGGGGTAGTGGGAATCTATTTCAAAATTGTTGAAAACATCAAATATGGGCGATTCAGAGTCGTCCATTTTTTCGTCTGTTCAACACTATTCTGCCAATTACAGCTAACACTGGCAGAGAAATGTGCCTTGTCTCATCTGATTCCATCATTATGCAATGTCTATCTTCTTCAGTGATGCAGGGGGGTTGTAGTATTGTGATCTGTTTTCACATCTTAGTAGATTTCACCTGTCAAATCATCGACCTTGACACAAATTGCGCAACCCCACGGAAATTGTGTTTAATAGCACGGGAAGAAAAATGGGAAAAGTGAAAAGAAATGGATATTCCGAACAAAAATGAAAATTTTGGTACTCATTTCAACTTCGTAACCTTGAAATATTGCTTTGTTTGCAACAATATAATCTTGATTGGTTAGAAAGGAATTTTAGAAGTATTAGGGAGGAGTATCAAGCATTGATCTATTTTCCATCATCCTGTACTCTTTTTTTACTTGACCATTCTAATTAAAAACTTTGAGAATTTTTTTTCACAAAATTGACGAATAAAATTTATTTACAAATATTGCATATACTAATTAGTTAATTATTTTCTAGAAATTCCTGAAACATTTGTCCACAAATATAAAAGCATTTTTGGGTTTCTTTAAGACAGCTGGCTATTGGTGCTATGTGATCTTGTTATATGTTATATTTATCTATTCTTTGTATCACTAAAAAAAAATTAAAAAGATGTACTTGTGTATTCATGAATTTCAAGGAAGGATGGAAATTTATAGCTCTTCACTAAGACGATGAACTTGAAGTGATTGATATAAAATTTGCATTTATGTGGTTGACTACATATCTCAAATTGAGTTTCCACGACTGAAAATGAATTTTATATTGAAAATAAAGTAGGTATTTGGGAATCATGTGAAAATGGAAACTCTCGTACTGGTCACCTCCCTACTTGCATTCATACAGAGAATAGGAGAGGGCTTGAACTCATTCTCTATATATTTGACTAGTTACTAGAGACACTCAAAGCCACAGTCCAGGAGAAAACGGTATGTGTGGTGTGAAAGGAAAATGTTTTGGTTAACTATAGCTATTATTCACCTCTTGCATGTTAATGGGGTTTGGTGTTGTGGAATCCATGAAAGAGAATCCCTTCTGCATTTCAAGGCATCTATTCTTGATCCCTCCAATCGAATTCTCAACTCATGGAATGGTTTCAACTATTGTGAGTGGAATGGAATCCAATGCCATCCTCACACACTTCATGTCATTCATCTCAATCTCCACATTTTTGAGGAGGCTCGTGATGATGGCGAGTCTATGAGTAGTCTAAGTGGGGATGTTCTTTCCCCATTGTTCAATCTGGAACACTTGTAGCACCTCGATCTCAACTGGAATGATTTTGATGGGGTTTCCATCCCTCTTGGATTGGGCAGACTGAAAAGTTTGCATTACTTGGACTTGTCACCAATCTCACTCACCAATAAAATATTAATATATATTCTTATTTAAAAATTCATCTAATTAATATAATCATTTAAAAAATAATACAATCCTTCCATATATCATTTTATCTTTAACGAGATAGTGGAAGTGGATGGTATGTCATACAAGAAGCTATGCACAAGGATGGAGCGTGGTGAGGAGCTTCTTCTTACAAGAGCTTTCCTGCTCTTTCAAGGCTTCTCTTAGCCTTGCTAGGGTTCCTATTCTCTAACCCTATCCTAGAGGTTCTCACACCAATTCCCTCTACACCAAGAAACTCCCCATCAACGTGTCTTCCATCCTTTACCCTCATTCACCCAATTAGGCCTCCTTGACCAAGGGTTAGCAATCCACTCCAATTTGCCTGAGACAAGCTAAAATCAAGTTTGATAAAGTGTCTTGATGTTTTTGACACATTTCATGCCATTCTGCACCATTCTTCCAAACCTAGACCACCCATATCCCTAAAACACTTGTTTTGGCCTTGTAGCCCTATGAGCCCCTATTAGCCCTCCTAAAAACAAGGAATGAGAAACTACACCCAAAATCCCTTAACAAGGCCCATAATGTCTTCAATAATTTGACTACTAATGATCCCAGCTTGAAGATTTTTGAGGTCTTAATGCCCTGTACAGTCCGTACAGTGCGTTTCTAGAAAACCCTCTTTTTAAGGGTTTATACGGAAATCACTGTGCTTCTTCCCTCCTTGATGCCTAACTCCACTCTCCAACCTCCCCCTTGGAGTTAAGGACTCTTAAAAACTTCCTCTTGCATTGCCAAAACTAGATTGGCACATACCAATCCTCTGCTCCTAGCAAAACTCAATTACAAGCCTTCATTGCACCTTGCCAAGCCTGCCTGGGTTGCCTAGGGCTCGCTTGTAAAAATGGTTCCTTCACTTAAAGAGACCCCAAAAACCATATTTACAATATACATAGAGACTATTACTTGATTCCCAAGAGCCATAGTGATTTTACTAAGGAAACTCAAGTTATAGCCATTTCTTGGTAGTTGCCACAAAACTGGACAGGAGGAAAACAAAACCTAATTAATTTTCTAAACCCTATTAAATGAAAAGTTCAAACCAAAAAAATTGTGCATAGTTTCAATTCATGCTTTCATGTTCCTAATCCATTCAAAATAGTCATAAGACCAATCCACCAAAAAGTGGTTATCTTCAAATCTCTCCAAACTATCACTGAAAACTATCCTTCTTCATGCACAGTCCGTACACAATTAACTCCAACCCTGCAAAATGGTTTTCTTTTTCCTTAAATGTGAACTTCCTAACTATTTGGATCCCTTGGTCGGGCCTTGGACCTAATTCCCACTCATTCCACCTTTTTAGGAATGTTGTCATGAGTAACTTTGACAACTTTTATGTTTGTTGCTTTTGGATGACCTCATCACCTCTAACTAGTCTAGTTAACTTCCTACACTCCCAAATAGGTCCAAAATATACCAAAATATAATGTAAAACCATCCAATCACTAACTTCCCCATTTTGGATTATTCTCATCTAATGACCAAAATTGGTCTCAAACTAGGACCTAGAGACAACCTAGACCTTTCTAAGTTCCCTAAAACCCACACACACCTTGGGACTTTATACATTTAGTCCTTATTGAAATAATATTTGTTTAGAACATTTACAAACCAAAATTTTTTCAAGGCTTTTACCTTTACCCTTAGGTGCTCCTGCACCATACTCCCCCTACAAGGAAAAGTCTAAGGTACCTATGGTTGGAGTAACTCCAGACTAATGTTGTGCTTCTTGAAGTCACTCTCACCAATCCAAGTGGCTTCAGCTTCTGGTGTGTCCACCCATTTGATCAAATGCTCCATGTAAGTTTGATTCTTTGTCCTCTTCTTTACTCTACTATCCAATATCTTCTCAGCATTGGCTAGCCTTTGTGGTGGTACTTGAAGATCTTTGGCTTCTTGATTCAGACCTGCCTCATGCTGGTCCTAATTCATAGCTGGCCCCTTATAAGGTATCAAATCTTTCACATTGAAAATGGGAGAGATTGGCATGTCTTTTGGAAGATCAATTTCGTAGGCATTTGGGCCATACTTCTCTAACACTTTACAGGGTCCAATCCTCTTCATTTGGATCTTGCTTGATACTCCCTTCTACAATCTAGCTTTGTTCAAGAAGACCATAACTAAATCCCCAATTCGAAACTGCAAATCCATCCTCCCTTCATCTCTTTTCTCCCTCAATTTATGGTTAGCTTCCATTAATGTTTGTTTAACCTGATCATGAATCTCCTTCATGGAGTCAGAAAAGTCATCAGCCTGCCCAATGATCTTGACATAGCCTGGAAGGTCTCTCAATTCCATGACACCCCTTGTATGTGTGTCATACACTACTTGGAAAGGACTCAAATTGGTAGTCTATTTTTTATTGTCATTATAGGCAAATTCTGCCCATGGAATGACTTGTTCCCAATCTTGGCCATACTCTTTAGTTAAACACCTTACGAGATTCCCAAGTATTCTATTGATTACCTATGTCTGACCATCTATTTGTGGATGGTAAGCAGATCCATGAGCCAGATTTGTACCCAATCTCTTCCAAAGAGTCTTCCAGAAGTGCCCCATGAACTTAACATTCCTGTCTACAACAATGCTAGTTGGCAAGCCATGTATCCTAACAACTTCTCTGAAAAATAGATGAGCTATTTGACTAGCATCATGTGTGGTTTTGTAGGGTATGAAATGACTCATCTTTCTAAACTTGTCCACTACAACAAACACACTATCCACTCCAGACTTGGTCCTTGGCAATCCAACTATGAAGTTCATACTAATGCACTCCCAAGGCCTATTAGGAATGGGTAGTGGTTGATAAAGCCCTGCATTTGAGGATGTTCCCTTTGCCTTGTAACATATACCACACTACTCCACATACTTCCTTACATCCTTTTGCATTCTTGGCCAATAATAGAACCTTTCTACAAGGTCTAAAGTCTTGTTAAGACCAAAGTGTCCACTCATGCTCCCATTGTGTTTTTCTTGTATGAGATTTTTTCTCATAGATCCCCTTGGAATGCACAATTGTTGTCCCTTGAACAATAGCCCATTCTGCAAGGTGTAATCAGAAAAATCACTATGAAAATGGTTGGCAAAGTCAGCACATACCTTGTAAGCCTCTAAAAAATTAGTGTCTTCTGCATAAAGGTGTTTGAATTCATCCAATCCTATGCTCTGCAATCCGACTTCTTGTACTATCAACAACCTCCTACTTAAGGCATCTGCCACTTTGTTACTTACCCCCTTCTTATGTTTGATTGTGAAGGTGTAGGATTGCAAGAACTCCACACATTTGATGTGTCTTAGACTCAGCTTCTCTTGTGAGTTGATAAAACTCAATGCCTTGTTATCTGTGAAGACAAAAAACTCTTTAGGAAAAAGATAATGCCTCCACTTCTTGAGAGTTTGGACAAGTGCATAGAGCTCCAAGTCATATGCTAAATACCTTGTCTTGGCTTCATTAAGCCTTTCACTAAAGAATGCCACCAGTCTGCTCTCTTGGCTCAAAACTGCCCCAACTACTATGTTACTAGCATCACACTCCACTACAAATGGCTTCTCAAAACTAGGTAGAACCAATATTGGTTGTGTTATTGTAATTTCCCTGTGCATGAAAATTTGGCCAAATCTATTTCAAAGTCTCTATTTTACCCGTGCCAAGTGTCCCTAAAATTTTCATGGCCTCACGTTTTGTTTCCTCACCTCTGCAATTATTTCAAGCCCCTAGTCTATAGGTTTAAAAATTCATAAACTAGCTGTTATAGGTCAAAACCCTTGAAAACCCTAAGCCTTTTTTCTAATTTGTAGTTACTTTATCTTGGCAACTTAAGTCCTCTTTTTAGCATGTGCGCTTTAATCTTTTGGCCCAGTCGCCAGTTCTCCTTTTCTTTCCAGTGGTTGTCTTTTCTTCCCACGAGTCGCGTGGTCGCTTAAATATTTTGGCAGTCTCAGATAACCGAGGGTCCCAGTCTGGAAGATCGATGGTTGGCGTGTCTTTGCAAAGGTTTGTGTTAGAGTATGAGATCTAGCAATAGCCGTCAGATTTTCCAAAGTGTTCAGACTTGTCAGTGGGTCTGGTGCCAGGTCAAGATGAGTTGCCAAGTTCTTATTGGTCAGAATAAAGAGATATGTTAGGTGGTCCCAATGCCTCATATTGTTGACATGCATGCTTTTGATTGGCTGCCGAATGATGATGAGGATTTCCAGGTGGACTGATGTGTCAATGGGGTCCTGGCTTAGATCTTGCGCCAGCCATTAGATCAAAATCTTGTTTGAGTGGGGTCCGTGTCAGAGGGACTTGCCGAGGTGTGTGCCTATGAAGCGGCTGGAGTGAATGAAAGATTTCCAAGTGGCAAGTCTGGGCCCAAGTTTGATAGAGTTTTTGGCGGTCCCGATGAGTTTCACATGTTTGCTCATTCATGAAATAATTTGGCAGTACTCCAAACAACTTAGCGATTCAGCCAATGCTTTGTTCACTGAATCTCTAAATGAATTGGTAGAGGTAGAAAGGATTCTACGACTTAGAGGAGGTCTTCGGTCATTTAGTTGCTGAATGACTTAAAGGAAGAAGGGCTCGAGATGGGTCCAAATATGCTGACGTGCTTGGATTGGATTGGTCTACATGGTGATGACTAGATTTGTCGTGGGTCCTTTTGTCATAGGGGTCCCGGTCTATAAGGATCTAATGGCTGGCGTATAAGCATAAGGAATATTATGGAGCTATAAGATCATGCGCACACCTTTATATCGGTATCTCAAGCAGTGGGTCCGATGTCAGAAAGTTGCAATGTGTATCCGAAATGGCGTAGTTTGATTGGTTGTTTGGTATGCTATGTGGAGGTTGTCAGTGGGCCCGTGGGGTTAAGGCTTTCTAAAGAAGGTAAAGCATGATCAGATCTTCCAGCTGTCATTATACCAGGGGCTCAAGATGCTCAATCATTATCACAGCGGTATAGCGATAGCCATCCAATGGTGCTTTTCAAGATTGTGCGTCCGATTTGTCAGGGACACTAATCTACTCGCTTCTCATTGGCTGCTGACTTCCACGGTGGCGTTTGACTTGCTAGGGGATTTTAAGTAATTTTCTCAGTGCATCTAGACCATTCATCTACCGGGAAGTGTTAGACATCAATGGACATGTTTTAAAATGATCGGCTAGTTGTTAGTTTTCAAAAATTAAAATGTCTAGGAGGTTTTTGGCAGAATCTGATTTGCAGACCGCGGGCGGCGAGGTGGCTCAGGAAATTTATGTCTCCAGGACATTTGCAGTTAAGGGGAGATGATGAGAGAGGTCTAGGCAGCCATCTTGGGTCAATTCTTGTCCCAGAAAGGTACCAACCAGTGCATTCATGGTGGGACTTTTGTGCAAGAAAGCAGATAAATCTAGGTCGCTTGTCTACGTGTTGATGGAGTACAGGAATGGACACTCAATGATGAATATTTGATTGGTTGAGATATTTGCAGGATATACATTTATGATCAGAAATGATAGACTTAGGGTTTGAATATTTTATGTAAAATCTTGTAACCCTAGTTAAGTTTTTGGCTCTTGCCTGCGTGCAAGAGTATGTATATATTGTATTTTTGGAGCTTTTGAGCTCAAGAATTGACTTTTCTATACAAAGAGAGGTTCACAATTGTAGAAGAAAATCATCTTTTCTTAAGGGTCATCCGTGGTATCAGCTCTACCCTCTAGCTTATACAATTGTAAAATTCCCATTGATAATACAAATATTGCAGAGTTATTTTGTGACAATCCTTCATGTCCCTATAATTCCTTGTTTGGATTGTCTTTTATTGGATCAAAGTATGTGCATGTTTTCAATGTTATTTTAGGGTTCTTGATCCCTCTTGCTTTCTACAATTTTGTGTGTTACTGTGTTTGATCTGATTTAGATGTTCTTGTGGGTATACCTCAGCCCCTTTAACAGTCTTGTCTCATTCCTACACCGAGTTGTAGAACTGAATGTCTGTTTATAGGTCATAAGTTGTGTCTTATTCTCAGGCCCTCTTATGAAATATTTTTGCAAGCCTATTTAGTAAGTTGTGACCTACTAGACTTGAAATTTTCATTTATTTCATTCCTGCATACTGAGATCCAAACCCTAGTTTCGGTGCGTCACCTAGTAGGTAGTTTTCTTTCAAGTCATTTCCCTTACAAGCATTCCTTCTATCCCTTTCCCTCCAAAAGTTTTATTTTCATGTCTAAAAGAAAATTAGGGTGATTATCCAAGAGGAACTAGCCTAGGACCTGGAGGTTTCATCTCAATTAGCAAAGGTCTAATAGCCTAGAGATGATTCCCATGTTATACTAAGTTATCAAGACCAAGAGAGCTTGAGACAAAGGTGCAAACTTATTGTATAACAATTCTGGCACTCCAAGTGGGACTAAAGATCAAATTCATGTTAAAGATATGCTATCTTTGATATGCAAATTGCATAAAATAGGCTTTTAGAAGTCATTCTACCAAGTATATCTGGCGACTCCACTGATTTCAAAGATCTAGGCTACCTTGTTCAAAGTTTTATGAGAAAGATTGAGACTACAAGCTCAAAGCCTACCCAATTTTCAGAGTTTCCCTCAAAGAGAAGTCACAAAGGCAGGTCAACTCAAAGAACATCTCCTGCAAGAAGAGTTCAATCAACACCTCCTGATACCTCAGAATGGAGACCTTTTTCCTTTCATTCCAGAAGAAGAGGGAGATCTCTAACCAGAGATCTAGAAGAAGATTCCAATCAAGCAGCAAATACAGCTCATATAGTTGTCAATCTTCAAATTCCAACACCTACAATGGAAAGACAGTTTTCTTTTGCACCATTCAACCAAGGCAGCCCATTGGCCTTTTCTCAACATCATGATGTGTCTTTGGTGGCACTTAAGAGTATACCTAATTTCATAAGTGAAGGGTAGACAACTGCTTTTGAGCACATAAGATATGTGACCACCATCTACAGCATACATAATATCACTCAAGAAGATGTGGCCACAAAGTTATTAGCAGCCTCTCTAAAAGGTAAGGCTCTAGAATGGTTTAGAACTCTAACTGTTGGTTCTATTACTTCTTGGGATGAGTTAGGGGATGCATTAAGTAAACATTTTGAGGATAAATCAGATAATTTGTTGAGCAGTTAACAATTATTAAGAGAGACCCTCAAGAGCCAATGACAGATTATAATAGTAGGTTCCTCAAAACATGGAATAGAATCTCAATCTCAGTGAGACCATTGTGTGTGTGAAAATTATACCTGATCTATAGACACAACACTTCAGTAAAACATTAGAGGTTAGCAAAAATCAAAATCATGCAAAATTGAAATCTAATTTAACCAAGCGATTTACTGCCTTCTAGTAGGTGCAAGATTGATGTTCTCAGATTGTTATCAAGATCAGTGACCTAGACGACACCTAAATGAAGGATTTGAATACAATTGATCTAGATATGAATTGAATGCAATTAAGTTATTTTTTTGATATTTTCTATGCAATAATATGATGAACTGATATGAATCTATGATAATATGGAAATTGATATGCAATGCTAATCTAGAAATGATATGATATGAGAATGAAAATTCTAACAATAATATGAAAGCTATGAATTTGAAATTGATCTCACAAAGCTTCAAATCCTCAAATTTATCTTTCAAGCTCCAATTGTGCAAATTCTCCCAATCTGATATGCTATGATTCCTGTAGAGTAAGTTTGCAATTTGCGAGATGAATTATGAAGAGCTGAGCCTTGGTTTTATAGAAATGCAGGGCTTTGGAGGTGCATGAGAAAAATCCATAAATCACTCAAATAACTCAGGTTGATTTTTGAGTTATTTTTAAATAACAGATAATTAAGTCACAAAAATCATGCAAAAGCACAGTTCAACTCGAATTAGAAGTTTAGATCAACTTTAAAACTCAAAAAGATGTTGAGTTTCAAAAAGCTAACAACTTGCATTGATTTTCCAATTTGAGTTTAACTGGTCCTTGAATATGCACATGGATAATTATGATTTAATAAATAAATAAAGTGATTTATTCTCAACTTGACTGATTTTTGAAAATAAATAATTGATTTATGGGTTAATCAATTATTTAATCAAAATTTTATTAAAAATTATATTATTAACTAATGACAACTTGCTTTAATTAATTAAATAAAAATTTAATCAATTATTCATAGGATATTGGATTTATTGTCAAAATTAAATAATACAATTAATAATAGATAGAATTAAATTTAATTACATAATTAAGTGGCAAGATATTAAATCTAATTAATTAAATATGAAAATATTCAATTAATCAAACTTAAGATAAATGTGATTTATTGCCAAATAATCATTAAATTAAAGATAATTAAGATAATTAAGAATATTGCTAGGAATATTCCCTGATGCAGAATTTAAGATAATCAATTATGATTCGATGATGTTTAGATGTGCCTTAGGTTAGGACTTTGATGTTGATTTCATTCGATTTGTAGATGTAGGAGGTTAATGAACTTATAGCCCATTTTTGGGGTATTACATTTTGCCCCTCTTTGAATTACTGTGTGAAGCGCAGTAGTTCAAAGAAAGTCTGTGTTTGATAGAGATATGAAACTAATTCGAAATTGATAATTGATATGAGATAGAAGCTGATTGATATTGATTTGATATGGAGATAATAGGTCCTGAATGACCAAAGATAATGTTCACTATAACAACAAATGAACCTATGATTGCGAAAAAGTGTCAAAACACCTGATTCCAAAGCTTAGGATTGCAAAGAAGTGATTGACCGGTTCTAGACTCGATTTTCCTAGTAGAACTAGCAGGTATCACATCTGAATCCTTCAGTTGCCGAAGAACCAAGGAAAGAACACTATGATCCGATGGTTGCCAAAAATTGATACAGTTACAAGATTAGGAGGATACCAGATTGATATGAATCGACGAATCTGATATGCCCCAAGTGATGATAGATTTGACCCGAGCGATGAGGACTTTTTTGATGAATTAGTAACTAGACGTGATTGTTTGTCTTGATCACTAATGAAAGATATTGATAAAAATTGATGTACAGACTTAGAATGATGTGCAATACCATGCCCCCTTTGGGATTAAAATTGAAATTTGACAAGAAAAGTCAACGTTGATAGTTTAGAAGCATGTTAATTGATTTGAGAAGTGGTTAAACACATCTGGGAATGCATTCTGGATCGTTTGGAGGTCCTGGAGACCAAGTTTGACTAGGTTTGACCATGAGTTGACTATGGTTGACCAAGTTTGAAATTTTGATAGTTTTATGTAAGATAATCAGTTAAGTTGAATACTAGATTTCTGTGATGATTGAAGGTCGATTATGCAAGTAGTAGACTATCTTGGGCCCAAAAATTTTAAATCATGATTTTGACATATTAAATGATCTCAGATTTGAATTTTGATCCCAAAAATGGATTCAGAACGTCGAAATTAGCCAGGGGTGCAATTTTCATGAAAAACGGAGCACTTTTGAAAATTAGGTCAAATGCTATATAAAGGCCTGAAGGGTCATTTTCAATTCATTTCAACAATTTGACTTTGGAGATTGTGTGGAGCCCTCTGGGCAAGAAAATGGTAGAACAGTGAGATCTGAAGGTTCCTATGAGTTCGCATTGATTTGAGCGCAGCTGGAGATACCAGAGACCTCGACAGTATGGACATCTGGTAGGTGGACCTCTGTTCCCCTCTGAAAAATGCAAATTTTTCATGTTCCTAGCATTTTTTAATTTTTTTCGTACGCGTTTTGCTTTTTTAATTTTTGCATATTTGAAAACTCGTACGAGTCTCAACCCAGACTCGTACGACACTTCATTTGAATTTCCTTTGTCGTTTCAAGTCCACCCAAGTGTCGTATGAGAGGGACCCTTGTGTCATATGACATTTCACCGGATCCCTCGAAACTCGTATGATCCCGGGCGCAGTGTCGTATGACCATGAATTGTCATTTGGTATACTATGGAGTGTCATACGACATTTGATGCCAGTCTGGATTGTCGTATGAAAAACAAAGTGTTGAAAACTGACTTTTAGGGCCAAATTTTGACTTTTTTGATGCCTGATGCTGATATCTGACTGGTTGACCTACCTTCTGAAGTACCTGACTATCCAATTTCTGTACTATTAGCCTTTTATTGAACCCAATTTCTGATAGAATGCCCTATTTTTGTATGATATAGGTGACATATCCAGATGTACACGTCCGACATTCATACCCGGCTACCTAGAGATTATGTGTCGCGCTTCCAGACCCGATGAGGCTTCATCTTGTTGCCTGTGGATTCGACTATTTGATTCATTTACTCAATATTAGGGTAAATCATGGCCTTTTGACTGCCCTAATTGAGAGATTCCATTCGGAGACATAGATGTTTCATTTACCTACTAGAGAGATGACCGTGACTCCAGAGGACATCTATAAGATACTGCACATTCCATTTCATAGCAGTCGGCATCCTGAGTATGTGACTTCTGGTTAGGGTGGTCTTCATGCCTTTAGGCATCTGTTTGGAGATGATACACAGGTGACGGGGTCCATTTCCTGGGAGACCCTTGTACAGTGATATGGTTAGATGCACCGTTTAGAGTGCATTATTGCTGGTATGATCGGGGAGCTTATCATGCCAGGCCATTAGTAGAACGTCTTTTTGATGGGATGGGCTCCGATGGTAGCACTTCTTATGGCTACGCCCACTAAGCTTGTCTGGGGTCAGTGCCTCTTGGCACATATGTTTTCAGAGATGCATGAGATTGTTTATCAGGATTGCAAGAGCTTTGCTTCAGGAGCTCTTGTATTACAGATATGGGCCTGGGAGCATATCCTAGTATTGAGACCAGTTTTTCAGACACAGCAGCAGCCACAAGAGCTAGTGATATATACATATGCTGGTTATGTCACACAAGTGTGGATGGGTCATACCGAGTACTTCTGGCGATGTCTAGATGACATGACTTTTGTTCATTAGAGGCCATATTTGAAGATAGAGGTCTGGCCTATTGCAAGGGAGCAATATAGTTTTCTTTTTTAGAGTCAAGTACTTATTGGCCGCTCTCCCAATGTTCTGGAGAGATTTTTGATCAGCAGAGTGTGGCGTCAGTATGGATGTAGATAGGATAGCCCACGAGAGTACATTGCATATGCTCGCATTGTGCGTGAGATCAGGCTTGGATGGACACTGAGGCTCTCCTATTCCTTATGTGTAGAGGAGTATAGTGCCATTATAGGTAGAGATTGGGACTATCGGCCATAGGTTTTCAATGCAAGAGTGACAGACAGATACATTACGTGGCTTGCAGATCATCCTATCCATAGATTCTCAGATCCTATGGAGTTGATACCCTCCATGGAGGAGGCAATGGATGTTACAGGTGCTCCTATGGTACAAGGCCCGAGACCACAGGCAGTGCATCCTACATCACCCAGACAGAGAGCGATAGCTCCATTGCAGAGATCATCTGGGCATATGAGGCCTCCTCGTCCTTCTACTTCTCCCATAGGTACATCCACAGGGTCACATAGATGATCTAGGGGTGAGAGGGGTACATTGGGCAGTGTCAGTGCGATAGATGAGGTGTTGGCAGGTGAGCAGTTTGCAGGTGGTGATGCAGATCCCACACAGGTAGACACCACTTTTGATTTGGGTGCGGAGGTTAGACGTCATAAGGTGCATAGATTAGAGACCACTGGACAGCAGCCAGAGCAGCCAACATAGGATACAGAGATGCCAGCAGCTGCAGTAGAGCCTACTACTTCTCTGATGTCATCAAAGATCATTAGACAGCTCAGAGCTTAGGTCCGGGACCTAAAGGTACAGAGTGCCAGATGGGAGGAGAGGTTTCGGGAGGCAAATAGGTAGTGCACTGAGCTTCGTGCAGAGCTTCACTCAGAGGTTCAGAGAATATAGATAGAGGTGAACCATCAGACCTCACGGGCCTCCTATTATGTGTCTGCATACTATGTTGTTGTTCCTGCTGAGCAGAGAGTACCTACATACTCTGAGTACATGGCAGCCTCAGAGGGAGCTAGGGCACCGAGGGTAGAGGTCATACCAGATGCACCACCACCTCCTCCACTAGATACCGAGGAGCATGCTGAGAGTTGATTCTTGTGGTCATGTTTTGGTATATTCTATTCTTTTTTATCACTGATATACCCTTCTGATTCTGATAGCTTTCCGGAGCTCATTCTTTTGTACATTGTGCCAGTATTGCACCCGTGACACATTTCAAGATTTTTGATATATATGAGATCAATGTTTTGATTGTGACTTCATTTGTACTTGTCATGATGTGGATTTATGATGATATCATGCTATGTGTATGCTATGATTAGTGTAGAATATATGTATGAATCGATGCAATGCAATGATTTCTTTCATATGTATGGATGCTATGAAAATGTAATTGATTATGAAAAGATGTATGTATGATTTATGCTTATGCAATGAATGTAATGTATGGTTAGAAATGATAATGATATGAGATGTAAATGCAGCGATACACATGATATGTTTTTGCAAGTGGATGAAGACAAGTACTCAGTCTTATATTAAAAGGATGTTTAACCCTGGAGGGTTACTACTTGCAGTTTGATGAAGAGACCTTCGAGTGAGACTCAGATCTCGTTAGATGTGAAGAATTGATATGAAGAATTGTTTAAGCTTTGAAGTATTTCCAAACAGTTTTGAGATATGCAAACATGCAAAATGCAAAGAGACATGCGAAATGAAATACAACTTAAGACCTAGGACCTAGTCACCGATCATGTGTCAATTTGTTATCAGCATTGAACTTTTAGGTAACTGGATAAATCAGTACAATGCCCACTAGCTATGAAACCATAGACATATGAATATCAATTTGTATGCACAAGAATCAATACAACACCCACTGGTCAATAACCATGGATATATGAATATTGATTTTATTTTCAGAATGTCAGATTAGATATAAGCACCAAGGCATAAACGCCAGGATGACCTGAATATCATGTCCATTTTGATATAGCAATTTGTATAAGCACCAAAACATAAACGTCATGATGACCTGAATACACCTTGCATTGACAAACACATCAAACAGCCAAGAGATTATTCTAAATCCAATGTGAATTACCCGTAGTGACCCTTTATCGTTCACATCCTTAGGTAAGATCGCGTTTCACAATAGGAGAAAGAACTCACTCAAAAAGACAATAGTTAGATCAAACTTCCTTGAATTTTCTGGGTATCAATGGTCAAGGTACACATGGCCATCCAATTCAAGATAGAGGCTCTTACAGTTGGACACCATTTCAATCCAGAATTTCCAAAGTTGTTAGATTTTCACATACAAGCAGAAGACAAAGAAAAGATTATGCCCCCAGTCATCACTCTCTAAATCCTATAAAGGACATCATCGAAGATTTCAAAGGGACACAATGTGCAAAAATCTCAATGCGAATCAGTAAGCATACAAGGAGATAAAAGCATGTAAAAAAAAGCATAGATTGTTTTTAGTTTGATGTTTGATTGCGTTGTTGTAGATGCAAAATCCTTTCTGGAGACAAGACAGACTTGACTGACTCAAATGAAGCTTCAAAGGACTCTAATTGGATATGATATGTCTAAGATACACTAGAGACCATAGGATATGACATTGATTGCCCCCAAGTGTTAAGCATTGATAGGATACAGATGCTTGAGCTGAGTGGTGTATAGACTGACTTATTGAAAACTGGAAATGCCGAAAGAAATCGAGAGATATGTACAAACTAAACCAAAATTGAAAGCTGGGAAAGACCAAGATTGCACTGATAGATGGAGCATTTTGAAACAAGTGGCACCCGTTTTCTGGGTTTTCACCATCTTGGTAGAGATTCTATTTTTGTTACCAAGGTGCATGTTTCCAGGTTTTCACCAAGGCACTTTTTTTCTTTTTTTCATTTTTTTGTATTTTTTTTTATTTTTTATTTTTTTGTGAATCATCAAGATGCCTATTGCTAGGTTTTCACCAAGATGTTCATTTTTTCAGGACTTTTTAAGATTTTAAAGATTTTTTCAAGACATTTTACCATAGACTGAATGCGTTAGGCATAGAATTTCTTCAGATGGAGAATGTTGATTGGTTCTCGGAGCTGTTCTCCTTCAGTCATTGAGAGTTGATAGGCACTAGAGCCAAAAGTAGTAGTGATGAAAAAGGGACCCAACCAGTTGGGTTCGAACTTCCCCTTGTGTTCTCGATGCGATTGATTTTTAGGATTTTCTCTCAGGACTAGATTGCCAACCTGAAATTCTCTGTGTCTGACTTTCTTGTTGTAGCCTCTAGACATTCTCTTCTGATATAATCTGAGATGATCATATGGTACTTGTCTATGCTCATCTAGTAGTTCAAGTTCTTGCAACCTAGACACTCTGTAGTCATCATCAGTTACTAGACCATGCATTCTAATTCTGAGTGATGGGATTTCAATCTCAATAGGCAGTACCGCTTTAGACCCATAAAATAAAGTGAAAGGTGTAGCCCCTGTAGGCATTCTGATACTCATTCTATAGGCCCAGAGAGCTGGATTGATCATGAGATGCCAGTCTCTACCAGTTTTGTTTACTATTCTGTGCAAGATCTTTAATAGATTTTTGTTAGAAGCCTCTGCTTGGCCATTCCCTTGTGGATAGTAGATAGAAGACCAATGTTGGGTGATCTTGAATTTGGCACATAGATCATCTATGTCTTTATTCCTGAATTGCCCACCGTTATCTATGATTATGGAATGAGGTATCTCATATCTGCATATGATATAGTTCAATATGAACATAGAGATCTATTTCCCTGTTGCTTGTGTCAAAGGGATCACCTCTACCCATTTTGTAAAATAATCTATGGCTGTGATTATATGGGTATGTCTGTTAGAAGAATGAGGATGAATCATCCTAATAAGATCAAATGCCCATTGATGGAAAGGCCATTGTGTTGTAAAGGGGATTAGATCCCTCCCTGGAACATGAATTAGGTTGCCATGTACTTGGCACTTTTGACAATTCTTAGCAAATTTGATAGCCTCTTTCTCCATTTCAGGCCAATAGTACCTAACCCTAATAAGTTTTCGAGCTAGTGTTAAACCGTTTGAGTGTGACCCACAAATACCATCATGGACTTCCTCTAATGCACGTTGAGACTCTTCCCATTCTAAACATCTAAGTAGTGTACCATCTAGACCTCATTTGTATAGATCATGACCAATGATGACATATCGGGAGGCATTACGGATAAGGTATCTCTTTTCATGGCAGTTGAAGGTATCGGGGATGATTTGGTCTTGGAGATAGGAAAATAGGTTTTTATATCAGGATGAATCATGACCTATAACAGTGCAAATCATGCGGGTTTCAGGGGAGTCATATGCAGGATAAGATAGTGCTTCCACTAGGAACTCATAGCATAGCTCATGTTCAAGCTGCTGTAATAAAGTAGATAGTGTTGCCATTGCATCGACAGCCTTGTTCTCCATTCTAGGAATTTGCTCAAATGTGATAGATATGAAATATTTCTTAAGATCATCTACCATTCTCTTGTAAGGAATGAGCTTTTCATCTTTAGTTTGGTACACATCATTGACTTGATGAATAACAAGTTGAGAGTCTCCATGAATGTGTAGTTCTGTTACTCTCCATTCAATTGCTAGTTTCATACCATTCAAAAGGGCCTCATATTCCACAATATTGTTCATGCAAGGGAACTTCAGTCTGAATGCTTTTGGGATGGAGTATCCTTGAGGAGTTATGAACAATATGCCTGCTCCAGATCCATTCTATGTATAGGAGCCATCAAAGAACAATTGCTATTCTCTAGAAGATAGGTGCATAATAGAGGAGTCTGGAAATTCCATTTGCATTGGTGTGTCATCAAACATGGGTGCATCTGCTAGTTGATCAGAAATAACTTGACCTTTTATAGCTTTTCTTTCAACATATTCAATGTCAAATTCTCTTAGAAGCATGACCCATTTAGCCAGTCTACCTGTGAGGGCAGCCTTACTTAGTAGGTATTTTAGTGGATCAATTTTTGCTACTAGATGCGTGGTATGAGCTAACATATAGTGTCTTAGTTTTTGTGATGCAAAGATCACAGTGAGACAAGCTTTCTCAATCATAGAATAGTTCTTTTCATACGCCACCAATGTTCTGCTTATATAATAAATGGCTCTTTCCTTTTTCTCTTCATCATGTTGCGCTAGCAATGCCCCCAATGATGTGGCTGTTACAAAGACATATAAGATCAATGGCTTCCCATGAATAGGAGGCATCAAGATAGGTGGATTTGATAGATACTTCTTGATATGGTTAAAGTTGTTCTCACATTCTTCATTCCATGCAAAGGTCACACCTTTATGTAACGTTTTTGTAAAAGGCTGTGATATGTTCACTAGCTGCGATATGAATCTTTTGATAGATTGAACTCTTCCTTGCAACATCCTCATTTGAATGATATTCGTGGGAGGTTGCATCTCTATTATAGCCTTGACTTTAGCCGAATCAACTTCAATGCCCTTTTTTGAAACTATGTATCCTAAGAGCTTTCCAGAAGTGACACCAAAAGCACACTTCTTAGGATTTAGTCGGAGACTAAACTTTTCCATTCTATCTAGGATCATGCTCAAGTCCTTTAGATGTCCATTTCTGATCATAGATTTTGCTAAAGTATCATCAACATAATCTTCCATAGTTTGATGCATCATGACATGGAAAATAGATGTCATGGCTCTTTGATATGTAGCTCCAACAGAAGGTGCCCCATGCACATGTGAAAGCAATTTTCTCTTGGTCCTCTGGAGCAATTTTTATTTGGTTATATCTAGAAAAACCATCCATTAAGGAATACATCTCGAAACCCGCAGTCATGTCCACTATCATATCAATGTTAGGTAGTGGAAAATCATCCTTAGGGCATGGTCTATTCACATCTCTAAAGTTTGTGCACACTCTGATTGACCCATCTGGTTTAGAAATAGGTACACTATTAGAGATCCACTCTACATAGTCAATAACTCAGATGAATCCGGCATTTAGGAGCTTCTCTAATTCAGCTTTTACCAAGAGTGCAACATGAGGATGCATCTTTCTCAACTTTTGCTTGACAGGTTTGACATTTGGAGCAATAGATAAATGATGCATTATAAGATTAGGATCCAATCCTGGCATATCTGAATATTTCCATGCAAAGTTGATCTTCTTCTCTATTAGGAATGTTGTAAATTTTTTCTTCTCTTCTTCTGATAATGATTATGCTACATGTACCAATTGTGGTTCCTTTGTTGTACCCAAATTGATGGATTGAGTGGGCTCAATTAGAACTAGAGATCTGTCCTATAAATGACTTAGAAGGACATCAAATATCTCATCCTTAGGCACCTCAAAGAGGTTTTCACCTTTGGATATGTCTTTTATTTTTACTTTTGTAGGTTCTAAGACTGCCACAAAGTGGTTTTCACCCTCAAAACTCTTTTTCTTTTTCTTTTTATTCTTGTTTTTCTAACTAAGATATTTGACATCCGACTCAGTCATGCTGACGCTTAGTTCACTGATGGAAGTACTCATAGGCTTAACTGCATTGAGGTAGCAAGCAAGGGCATAGTCATTCAGGAATGTATAAATACCATGGCTCGAATTCATGGAGGTTTGATCAATAAGTTCTAGCTATTTGATAGTCAAAGTAGGGAAAGATTGGGAGATAGTGTTTACGGATATGGATTTGTCATCATTGGTCCTAACCTGATGCTTGAGTTCAAAGGTGATACTAAAACTTAAGACATCCAATTCATGAATAGGCTCAATGTCATCATGGGAGTCTAATTCAGCCATAGGTGGATCAGACTCGATAGGTTCATCATTTCGCTCTAGACTTACGTTGGTTTGAGGTGCATATTGGTGAATAACATCAACATGTTTCTCTATGATAAGCTCATCTTTATCTGGTTCTGGAATGGCTCCCCATTCATAGTCATTTGATTCAGCTTCTAATTCAGGATCTCTAGGAAATCTCAGAACATGAGTAAAGTCGGGGTGAATACCCCAAGAAGGGTTACCCTCAGATTCTGATTTGTATTCATACTCATGAGAATCTACCTCAGAATCACTACCACTTCCCTCTTCTTGATTGTTTTCAAGATTAGCTCATTCTTGTGTTGCAACTATCTCTTGATTGATAGTAGGTTCTTGTGTTTCTACTACATTAATGCTTTTGATAGGATCATCTTTATCATCAAGAAGGTCTTTGATCTCTTTAGGCAATTTTTCATAGGGGATGAGTTTTGAACTATCTGAATCACTATCGGATGGTTTTGTTTCTTCTTTCTTAAGAAGAGGTTTACCTGGTGCGATCTGCTCTATGACATGAGAGAAATTACCTTTGAGGTGATAGGGTTTCTTCTTAAAGCCTAAGCCAACTTTGTTTTTATTTTCTCTACCAGTATGTGGGAGAGGTGTCTCAAGACCTTTTCCTCTGATTCCTAGAGGTCCTTTACCTGAATATCCCATCTTAGCTATTAATTTATCTCCTGGACCATATGACTTGGAAGGGAGTTTGGAGACTGTAGAGTCACCAGTTTGCACAACTTGAGATTCAGGTTTATCTTTGTACAGCCATGATAGCACAGCCTCATCCTCTTCAAATTCTTTCTTGGATACTTGTTCTACTACAAAATTCTTTTTATATGCTTCAAGAGGTTCCTTAGGTTTGGGCTTGGATTGTTTCAAAGATTTCCCATAAGACTTAGGCGAGATAGGGAGAGATGTCAAAGATAAGACTGGCTTGATAGTATATTCTCCATACTATTTTCTTTGATATTAACCTCTTTTGCAAGATCTTCCATTTTAGATGTGGATGCTTCTTTAGTTGGTTCAATGGAAGATTCTCTATTATTAGGTACAAGCTTATCTGCACTTTCCTTCAAGGTGTTGCAAGTTGTATTTAGATCTACGAGGATAGTAACCTCTACTCCTTCATAAGGAAAATTCAAACATTGATGGTATGTAGAAGGAATAGCTTGCATTTCATGTATCCATGGTCTCCCTGGAAGGACGTTGTAGGCCAAAGGTAGATCAAGCACTTGACAAATGGTATCTTTGATAATTGGACCCACTCTGATAGGTAAGACAATGGTGCCTTTAGAAGATCTTTCTTGTTCATCATAGGCCTTGATAGTTATTTTCTTTCTAGGATCAATAGCCAATTCTAAAAATCCCAATTGTGTGATCAAGCTGTAAGTACAAATGTTTAGGCCAGCACCCCATCTATCAACACATGTTTGACTCTATGGTTCTGGATCAAGACTTCTATATGCAAAGGTTGATTATGTGGGTGACTCAAGGAGTTGTCATCTTCCTCTAAAAAGGAAATATATTGCGGAGATGTAAGATGTCCAACCATAGTCTGGAACCTATCTAAATCAAGGTCATCAAGAACATTGGAACCGAGAAAAGCTTTATCGAGAATGGCCCTATGAGCTGGAGATATTCGAAGCAACTCAAACATGGAGATTTTTGCATTAGTGTGCTAGAGTTGTTGAGCAATGCTATAAGACATAGGCCTTGTATCCTTTGGATTGGAAGATTTGGAAGCAACCTTCTGTTTAGAAGCAGATGAAAGATTGAAGGGCACCTTAGGGACGTTTGATGAATCTAGGATTTGTCCTTTCAGATGCATTTGAGCTTGTGATCGAGTAACTGCGTTAGTTGAGGAATGATCTTTGTCTCTTCATATGATTGTGATGACATTGCAATTTTCGGAGAGACATGGTTCAACCATATTGATGACAGTGTTATTTCCAGGGTAGGCATAGTTGACTTTTGCCCCCATATTAGGCCAAGAAGTTGAAACTTTTTGACCATGTTTCGGAAATGGTTCTGTGAATGCTGTATGATCATTATTGCTCATGGGATTGTCAATTGTGATGTCTCCACTATCGATCAGATCTTGAATGGTATGCTTCAAGTGATAGCAACTACTAGTTTTGTGACCTTTACTCTGATGGAAATCATAGAGTTCATTTTCCTTCCACCATATCGGTTTGGGATCCTGAGCATTCGGTTGGATTGGTGGTAAAGAGATGATGTGATCAGCCAGTAGAGTTTTCATACCTGATTCTAAAGACTCTCCTAGAGGAGTAAATTTTCCATGTTTATCCCATTTTTTGTATTCTGGCTTCCTTTGAGATGGTCGAGAAGACTTTTTCTCTGAAGCTTTAATGGCTTGAGTGCCAAGAGTGAGATTGTAGGCTGGTGCCTTTGATGGGGCATAGACAGTGTCAACAACACCATCTATGATGATGCCTTTGTTCTTGTTCCAATTTTTGTTCTTGTGTTTAGAACTGGATCCAGATTCGTACTTGTCTTTTTGAAGTGTGATTTCTCCTTTTTTTACAAGCACTTTTTTTATAGCATTATCCACCATCTTGTCAAAAGATGTATGATCTTGCATTTTTAAGGGATAATTGATTTCTAGAACAAGGTTATTGATAAAGATTTCAATTTTCTCCATTTCGGGAATTGGTCTAGCATATAGAGAGAACTTCTTTCACCACCTCTTGAGGAAAGTTAGGAATGATTCTCCTGGATATTGCTTGAGATTACAAATATCAATCATGGTGATGGGATGTTGAATATTGTAGGAGTATTTCTGGTAGAACAATTTAATCAATTCCTCAAATGTCTTGATCGTAGGAGGCAATCTTGAAAACCACTGAATGGATGCTCCTCCCAGAGATCTAGGAAAAAGATGCATTAGATAGGTCAGTTCATGAATGAATTCCATGGATTGCATATAGAACTCTCTAACATGATCTTGAGGATCAAAGTGTCCATCATACTTATCATACTTTGGCATCTCCACTCTTTTTGGAAATGGTGGCATATACAAGTTTTTGTCAAAAGGAAAAGGGCATAGAGCTTCCATGGAGAACTCTTTGGGTTCCTTTTCTTTCTCAAGGGTATTAAATTTGACTTGTAAAGCATGTATCTATTTCATCATAGCTGTGAGTGGATTTTTTTCCTCATGCATAATGATATCTTCAACATTAAAGTTGGGAGGAATTTTAGCTCCTTGATGAGCTAGTTGTAAAAAGTATGCCTCTCTATCTTCTTTCAAGAAATGCTTCATCATTTGTTTGAAGTTATCATCATTTTGATATTGAGCAATTTCTTCAAGTGTGGGTTCCTGATCTACCCCATGTTGAGATTGAGCTCTTTGAGAACCAAAATTTGTCCCTGCTTGAGACATGGTAGGAGTTTGTGGACTCCTTGGATTAGATTGATGAAGGGTATGTTGAGTACCTTCGTGAATTGATGGAGGAGGTATGTAACCAGATTTCAATCGATAGTTGCCAAGACAATCATCCTCGTAAAGACTAGAATTGATGAGTTGCTCAAGATTTGGAGTTTGGGTAGTGGTGATATATTTCTTGTGAGAGGAAGCTCTAGTCTCCACCATCAACTTTGAGTGAAACAAAAGAATAAGATTCAGATAACTGAAGAATGAATTGAATCAAGATGATCAAATGATGCAACCTTGTCAAGGTTTGATTGATTTGAAGATTTGATTAGACGTGGATGAATGATACTATGCCCTGGATGTATGGGTAGGTTCCCAAAAGATAGCAGACAAGATATCACAACACTTAGTCATTTTGATGATTGATTGAAGATTGATAGTTATGACAAGGTTTTGACACAGGATGATAAGGACTCAAATCAATTAAACAAAAGGCTAAATTGAACTCAAAAGGCCACTTTAGGAAAATGATTGGACTCTTAATAGCTACTGCTCTGTTCTTGACACAGTGATTCATTTGATAGATTCTAAAATTAGGCCAAAAAAGCTAAATATCTGGCAATTTTGACAATTTTTTGACAACTTAAAAAAATTTCCCAAACGACACTCTGCAGACTCATACGAGAATGGGTATGCTATGAAGTGACAATTGCAAAACTCATACGACAATTGCAAGCAAGATTTTGACTCTTAGAATTTTCTAGCATCAAAACTCATATGACACTGGGTTGGTTATCATATGACAGTTGGGTATCAATGAAATGACAGTTGAAAATCTCATACTACAGTTGCAAGATTTTGACTTTGAGAATTTGCTAGCATGGAAACTCGTATGACACTGGGTACTCAATCATACGATAGATGGGTTGTAATGAAATGACACTTGATGGAAACTCGTATAACTTTCTGACCTCCTGAGATGACTTTTGACTCCAGAAAAAGATTTTACTTTAGATTTTACAAATTTTGAGTTTTCAGTTTTGAATCGTTTGCAAATTTCAATGTCCAGATTTGAGGATTGTAACAAGTTTGTTCATTTTCAATAACCAGATAGATAAACAAGCACACAAAATAGCAAGCAAGTGATTTCAAGCATGTCTAAAAATAATGAACAAGGGCAAAAGCAACCTTGTGCATGAACAATCAAGTGACTTATTCATTCTAATCCTCAGAAGCGCTAATTGTGTATGTTCCAAAAATGTTTTGCAATAATGCACATATACCCTATAAAATGAAAATTTGGCCTCGCTAGGGTTTTTAGTAATGGTTTGACTCTCAACTTTTATGATTCAAAGGGGTGAACTCCAATCCAAGTGCACCAGGGTTTTGACATAGTTCGGGAACTTAATCTTTAGGAGCTGCTAGGGAGATCTGACAACCCAACAATGAACCATACCCATGGAGATTTCTTCCACAAGGACATTTATATAGAGATTATCACTACCACGGTGAAAATGGCTATTACCACTTGAGGTTCCGTCAATGCAATTTTCCCTGTGAAGGGATTGTCTGCTACGGTTAACCCTCTCTAAAGGTGAGTCATAGTATGATACCACAAGGGGACTTGGCTCCAGATCCAAGGTTTTGATGCCTCTTCACTTTTAACCCAAACAAAGCAAGTAGATTAATCCGACACGCTAAGACAAAGTTTGTCTCACCAATGTCTATGATATCAATCCCACGTGATCTATCAACCCCTCCAGAGAGAGAATGTATCAATCAATAAGGGAAGATGCACTAACCAATTTTGATTCACCAAAGCTCATGATGTCTACCCCACGTGATCTATCAACCTCTCCTGGGAGAGAATGTATCGATCAATAAGAGAAGATGCACTAACCAAGTTGAATGTGAAATGCACTAAGTATCCTCCCTACCTACAAGGATTCTATTGTCAAGAAGGATTTTGTTGGGAATCCAATCTCTCAAGAATGATGAATAGTGTTCATAGGGCCTAATTACTATGTGAGCACAGATGTATGTTTCCAAAAGAAAATCTACCAAAAGTATCCAAAAAGCAGAAAGAGGAACACTTAACGCTTAAAGTGAATATGAGATGAGTCCACAAGGTGGAACACTTAACACCTCCCACAAGCTAAAAATGAGTCCCCAACTTAGAAAACAAGTGAGTTCCTAAAAGCACAAAAGGGTTGCCAAGTGGAACACTTAACGCTTCTGTCCTGTTGACCCCTCCCCTTTATGGAACTGAGATTGCAACCACGGGGTGGAATGAGGGGCCGATGGATTAGCGAGTCCAATGACCCAAGATAGAAATCAAGATCAATCACAAGTATTTGAGACTACTTAATGAATCCTTAAGGGTTCACAACCTAGTATCAATTATGCAAGTGTGTAAAACAAAAGCATGAAAAGAATCACCCAAGCTAGACACATGAGAGATTTATTTTAAGCCCCAAATCAAAATATTATCAGCACAAGTGGAATACCTGTGATCCTTGCAATGTACTTAGTAGATGTTTACCTAATTTTAGCAAACTTTACACTTTTTCCAATCAAAATGAGCAAGAGTCAATCAAAAATAGAGAATTCCAACTATTAAGATTAGCTGTTAGTCAAAATTCAAAAATCAAATCTTACAAACTACCTGCAAAAATGAAACGACAATTGAAATCTGGTACCAAAAATCATACGACAGTGGGTCTATTACCAGATGATAGTTGAAACCTGATGTCGAAACTCATATGACACTAGGTCTATTACCAGACGACGGTCCAGAAACTTGTACGACACTGGGTGTCTGATGAAATGATGATCCAGCCTCCAAATGACAGTGGGTGCCTGATGAAATGACACTCGGTCAACTATCGTACGATAGTGGGTTCAAAATCATATGACTTTTGTTAGAAACTCGTACAAAGATTGTACGAACAAAAAATAAAAATCATATTTTTGCATAGAAATTGAGGAGAAAAAGATAGAAATTGATAGAATTGAATTGGAAACATGTTTCAGGGCCCCACGGTGGGTGCCAGAAATGTGTGTGAAAATTGTACCTAATCTGTAGACACAACACTTCAGTAAAACATTAGAGGTTAGCAAAAATTGAAATCGTGCAAAATTGAAATCTAATTTAACCAAGCGATTTACTGCCTTCTAGTAGGTGCGAGATTGATGTTCTCAGATTGTTATCGAGATCAGTGACCTAGATGTCACCTAAATGAAGGATTTGAATGCAATTGATCTAGATATGAATTGAATGCAATTAAGTTATTTTTTTGATATTTTCTATGCAATAATATGATGAACTGATATGAATCTATGCTAATATGGAAATTGATATGCAATGCTAATCTAGAAATGATATGATATGAGAATGAAAATTCTAACAATAATATGAAAGCTATGAATTTGAAATTGATCTCACAAAGCTTTGAATCCTCAAATTTATCTTTCAAGCTCCAATTGTGCAAATTCTCCCAATATGATATGCTATGATTCCTATAGAGTAAGTTTGCAATTTGTGAGATGAATTATGAAGAGCTGAGCCTTGGTTTTATAGAAATGCAGGGCTTTGGAGGTGCATGAGAAAAATCCATAAATCACTCAAATAACTCAGGTTGATTTTTGAGTTATTTTTAAATAACAGATAATTAAGTCACAAAAATCATGCAAAAGCACAGTTCAACTCGAATTAGAAGTTTAGATCAACATTAAAACTCAAAAAGATGTTGAGTTTCAAAAAGCTAACAACTTGCATTGATTTTCCAATTTGAGTTTAACTGGTCCTTGAATATGCACATGGATAATTATGATTTAATAAATAAATAAAGTGATTTATTCTCAACTTGACTGATTTTTGAAAATAAATAATTGATTTATGGGTTAATCAATTATTTAATCAAAATTTTATTAAAAATTTTATTATTAACTAATGACAACTTACTTTAATTAATTAAATAAAAATTTAATCAATTATTCATAGGATATTGGATTTATTGTCAAAATTAAATAATACAATTAATAATAGATAGATTTAAATTTAATTACACAATTAAGTGGCAAGATATTAAATCTAATTAATTAAATATGAAAATATTCAATTAATCAAACTTAGGATAAATGTGATTTAATGCCAAATAATCATTAAATTAAAAATAATTAAGATAATTAGGAATATTGCTAGGAATATTCCCTGATGCAGAATTTAAGATAATCAATTATGATTCGATGATGTTTACATGTGCCTTAGGTTAGGACTTCAATGTTGATTTCATTCGACTTGTAGATGTAGGAGGTTAATGAACTTATAGCCTATTTTTGGGGTATTACAACCATCAGCTGACCATGCTTTCCTTTACTATTTACAAAGTCTAAATGGTCAAATTTTTGTCATGCTCCAGTCTATGGGTGTTACTTCCTTACCTCAGGCTTTTGACATAGCTATCAGGGCTGAAAACTATTTAATCCAAGTTGGCATGATTTCTAGAAGACCTCCAATGCCCATTTTTCCTAGCCTTCAACCCATTAAACTTTCCCAAGTACCCCCATTTACACCTATTCCCACCATATCAGCACCCCAAGCTAGTACTAGTGGCCAAGAGTTAACAACTAGTTTCTCTCAAGAGTTACAAGAGATAAAGAATAGCCAACAAAGCAGTCAACAAGAAATGACTAACCTATTGTAGACCTTGACTAATGGGGTCACAAATCTAAAGAAGCAAGGTCAAGGAATTAGACCACCATTTCAGACACAAGGCCAAGGTCCTAATCAACAATATCAAAATCAAGGACAACCTTATCAACAAAATAGGCCACCATACCAAGGAGGCTATCAAGGATAAAGACAAAGTTTTAATCAGAGACCATTTCAACCATATAACCCAACACCTCTAAATTCTACAAATCCAGTGAGGGATGTGGTTCCTAGTCAAAATAATGTGGCTATGGATAATGAATGGTGTTTTCCTTGTAATCAGCCTCATAATCAGGCTACATGTTCAAATGGATGGATGAACCAAGCTCTAATGGTTCAAAATGCCTCACAAGCTCAATCAGACATTTCATCCAGTGGGTCAGTGCCTCAACAAGAATCACAAGAGAATGAGACTGCTCTCTTTGATTGGGAGCAACTAGACTTTAATGGAGTCAATGATGAGGTTGCTTTTGTTGCCTTTATAAGAGCAAAAAGAAGAGCTCAAGACATGGAGAGAGCAGATTCCAATGCTAAAGCCACTACATCTGCAGAGTCACTACAGCAAGCTGATCTCATCACACCTAAGGAGGTTCCTGTCATTACAAGCAAAGAAGGCCAACATTTTAAAGAAGTGGAGCCCATCATGCTAAAGACACAACAAAGAGTACACACTATGACACCTTATAATATTGTAGACAACATGAAGAAGGTGAATGTCACCATGTCCATGTGGGACTCTTTGGCTCTTCCAGGACAACCTTAAATTTTGAAGAAGGCTATGTCAGAGGTAGCAACTCCTCAACCTACAAAAGAAGCTACAAAAGTAGTGTTGGTCAACACTGATCAAGAAAAGGAGGCTCCAAGTAGCAACTCTAAGGCAAATGCCACACAAGGTAGGAACTCAAAGCCACCTCCCTTTTATGTATCTTTAATCATTGGAAAATCTTTAGTGCATAATTGTCTGGTAGATAGTGGAGCTACTAGCACTGTAATGCCTAAGAAAGTAGCTGACCAGTTAGGACTAAAATATGAGCCCTTCCAAATGAAGGTTACCCAACTTGATGGATCCTCAGTCAATACTATAGGTGTGGCTAAGGATACCAGTCTAATCTTGCATGCTAGTCCTAATTTCTCAATCCTCCTTGATATATATATCATAGACCTCCCTGCATTATTTTCTATATGTCTGTCAAGGGAGTTTATAGCCAAGATAGGAGGTTATCTATCCTTTGATTGGTCTCACATGTTATTTCATACTAGGTATGGGACCAAGGTTACCGTTAAATTAGAACCATTAGCATCACACCATATAGAACCATATGTGTCCAATGCCATCAATGTAAACTACCCTATATTTGATAGCAGTGACTTCCAAACCATTAATGAAGCAAGCACAAAGATAGAAAGTATCCCTGATATTTCTCTAGATGAGAGAGCTTCAGAGGCCCAAGAAAATCTTATTTGGGATTTTGGTTTGGGAAGTTATTTGATACAAGACGGTGGAGTCATAGAGCCAAGCCTTCTCAAAGAGGACACTGATTCAGAAGATCAGAGCAATCAGGTTTGTGAGCTATTTTTTGATGGAGCTAGAAGTAGACATGGTTCTGGTGGGGGTGTTATGTTAGTGTCCCCAAAAGGAGAAAGGTATTATAGTGCCTTTAGATTTAGTTTCTCCTGCACTCGCAATAATGCAAAGTATTGGAGAGCTCCAGCCAAATATTCTCAACTATCCCCTTCAATCAAGCTGACTCCCTACTAAAATGTTCAAACATGTCCTTTGCCAAAAGAACTACACAATACCACCGAGATAAATTGTATGCTCCTTATCCATTGACCTTGCCATCAACCAAAGACCTACCTAGGGGTTTCCATTAGCTCTTGCAAGTTAGAGATTCCCTCATCCTCATAGATATGCTCATCTTTGCAAGTCTCCTCTATGCAATGAATTCAAGAAAGAATGGCCAACAACTTATTGAGAATTCATACTAACTCTTCAATGTGGATGTAGGCCTCATCCTCGATCCCCTTAATCCAAGTCTTTACACCCTATGCAATCCTCCTAATCTTGTCGAGGGCTTCAATTGACTCAGCTGGAACATCTGTCGGTGCAACAAAAGACAGGTCCTCTTCAAAAACTGGGTGAGGCAACCTATCAATGTATGCACATAAAGCCCTGTTCTCTTCCTTCACCCTCTAATATTTTTCCTCTAGCCTCCTCATGTTATCCTTAATAGCTTGTGTTGAGTCATCAAATTCCTCCATGACCTGTGCTCGAGAGGCCTGACCAATATCTACTTCTGTTATGTGATACTCCTTAGGAACAATTTTATCTTTGGTCTTGTCGACTACTGGAGTCACTATCTATAAAATTCTAGATTTGGATTCTCCTCTGACAACCTTGGTGAATTTTTTGGCCTTTCCACTTTCTCCTGATCAGTCAATTTGATTGAGAATCTCTTGTAACTCAACCATAGGGTCTACCTCCTTTTCTTGGCTTCTCTAAATCCTCTGCTTGAGCCACTCTGGAACATTTGTATTTGGGTCCCTCTGTACTGCTATCTCTTCTCATCCTTGCACTACTCTAGTATCAATATCCTCAACTCCAGGACTTTCTCCCATTGCTTTAGGAGTAGGTTCCTCTATCGTAGGGATCTCCTCTTCTTCCACTGGGGCCTCTACTTCTACCTCAATAATTTCTTCCTAAATTATCTTCCTAAAGAAGACATCAAGACTCTCCTTTGTTGTCAAATCTTGTTCCCTGCTTGTTCCTGGCATGAACCTCTCATTAACATTAATGCTCAATCTATCTTGAATCGGTCTTTTCATGTGTTGCTCTCCTTGCTATGTTCTTCTTTCACTTGCTTCTCCTACCTACTGGGTGAATGCTCCAATTTCCTGTACACTAGCAGTCCGGCTAGGAGAAGATGGTGAACCCTCCGACCTTAATCTCTTCTTTTGTGGTTCTTCAACATGAAGATCCAATCTCCTCTTTATATGCATTTCTTGAGCTCCACCCTTCTCCTTTCTATGTTCTGTACTGCATGATGGGATGTCTCTTTCTTCTACACTTCCTCCAGATGGCTGCCTTGGTCTCTCATCTCGCAGCTATGGATGACCTATCAACTTGTAGGTCCAATCATCTTTGGACACAGTCATCCTTTCAAGTTTTTGTTCTACCCACCACCTTGTGAAGTCGACAACTAGCTTCGTCAATACATCAAGATCCATGATCTCTTTCCTCTACCAATCGTAAGGATGACTAACCTTTTCCTTATCTAGATTAAAACCTCTCTCGAGTACATTCAGGTCTTCTTCCATCTAATCAGGAATGTGGACAATCTTACATGCCTTGATCAAGTCCAAGGGTAATTAGGAGCACATACTCTTCTTGACCTCATTCTAATTAAATGCATTTGCCGAAAAATCCACGAGGTGAGCCTTATGTTGATGGCTCATCCCTGCCATTGCTCTAATCTTATTATATGGGTCAAAAGCTAGCCTTCCTAGATAGAGTGGTAGATGAAAGAATTTTGGCTCATCAGATGACCTCTCAGCTGCTGGAAGACAAGGACACACTTCAACTCCATCACCTCTAATGGACAAGGGGAAGTCTAGTGCTAGCTTCTTCTTCTTCTTCATGACTTTTTCATAAGCTGTCAACTACTTGGTGACTTCCAACAAGACCATTTTATTGGTAGGGTACCATGGACGCTTGAATGGATACTTAGACAATCCTTGGAATTTGATATAGTAGAAAGTGGGAAATTCAATGAACCACACCCCAAATTCCTCCACCAGCATGATTGCCTCTAAAGACAATATCATATGTAATCCCTTCTTCAAGGTTCTCACGGTGCACATTGCAAATCCATCGTTAACCTGAGTGTAGCCATATATAGCATGTAGATGCAGCTTTGGGTAATAGTCATGGACCCTTAACCTTGGACTTCCACTTTTGAGGACTCCCTTGTACCTTAGTCTTTCATGCCTCATATTTTGTGCCAGCATATATATTACATATGAACTCATGAAGAATTTCTTTGTATGCTCTAGATTCCTCAGTTGCTCATCGAGGTTGTCGATAATCAACCCAGCATAATCAATGTGATTGAACTCCTCTACTACCTTTGAACAAAGTACCACATCCATGTCTCGAACAGGTAAGAGTGGGGTAAGCCAAATATCTTGTTGAGAATCATTATTAGATCATTGTATTCATTGTGGAAATCCATCCACACAAGCTCCTTGGGAAACTTAGAGTAGTGGGTTTTATTCCTCCTCATCCATTTGTTGTTGATGATCTCATCACAATGTTAAACCCTTGCTATGTAGACTCCGTGTGCCTGCTCCTTTGTCTTCGAGACCAACCTTCGAGATGAAGGGATCTCAAATGCCTTAGTAATGGCTAGCAGAGAGAGATCTACAATGATATTCCCATCCAAGTCCTTGATCATTCTATCACTAGAATGATAATGTTTTGCACATTGCACAACCAACTCAACATGCTGAAAGGTAGGAGGGAATCTGGCTGCAGCTAAAATTCCATTATTCATAATCAGGGTAGCTAGGTGTGTCGGGTAATGATCTTTGTATCCAAACATCCTCCTCTGGAACTCACTGAAATCAAGGCATCCAAGATTCATGTCCTTTACATCAATCCACTTTGAGACAATCTTGTATTCCAGGTAGAATTCTCTCTGTTCATTCTTGATCAGTTGCCTTCTGTTTACGCTGGTTCCTTTGGGTTCAGCCATCTGCAAAATAGAAAAAACTTATAAGAGCATAAAGAAAAATAAGAGAAAAGCACTTCATCCCAAAATTCAAAGATCTGCCAAAATTTCTTCATCATGTCCAAAATTCAATTTTCTCTCTCCTCATGGAGATTTTTACCTATGATCAACTTACTGAAAAAAAGTTTGAAAATTTCACAAACTTCTTCACACTTCCCTAGAAATAATCCTTCTCTCTCTACTAAAGAATGCTCTCTCGATTTGTGTGAAAATGAAATGACCAAAGCCTTCTCTTATAGCTTCTCAAAAACTCAAAAAGCTATTTTAAAGCCTGCAGGCTAAAATTAGGTAGTTGCCCCATTTTAATACAAGTTTCCATTTTTTCAAAAAGATTCACTGCCACTTGTCTGTGTTCTTGTCCCGCTTTATGGAATCTGCCAATTTGAGCACTTTGTCTTCATGAGGAAGCTTTCTTGTTCCTCAAAATTTTCCAATTTTTTTTGTTTTTTGATTTATTTTTTTTAGATTAATTAATGAAATATTAATAAAAAATTAATATTTAAATAATTTCAATTTGAAAACATAAAATAAAATTAAAAAAAATTTAAAGCAATTTCCAATTTTGAATTTTCATCCTTGAATTGCTTTTTTATGTTTTATCAATTTTTTTTTAATTAAATATTGATAAAATCAATATTAATTAATTTTCAATTTAAAATCCATATCAATTTCCTTCATGCCCTTTCTTTCCAAATTTTTTGATTTTTTAAAGATTAATTAATTAAATATTAATAAAAATTAATATTCAATCAATTTTAAATTTGAAACCCAAAAAACCAAAAAAACTTTATTACTTTGAACTCGGGGTGTGTCGGATTTAGCCTCAAGAATTCACTCTGATATCGAGTAGTTTCACGCTGAAGATGAGGAGAAGTTAGGATTTTGGGCTTGTCGTGGATTTCATCCTTAGCACTCATTCCGTGAGTGACTCTCATTTGCATTTCCACTCTCTTCGGAGCGGGAATTTTAGTGTGTGAAGGAATTTTGTCCTTAGGACTGATTCCGTGAGTGCATGCTATTTGCGCTCCAAGGAATGTGGGAGCAAGATTCTTCATGTGTGAAGGATTTGTTCTTCTCTACAGTCTCTGTTGACCATGTTGACCTGCGTTCCAAGGATGTTGGGAGCAGGATTTGAAGGGTATGAGGGATTTGTTCATGAGCACATTAATCCATGTCCAAGGTAGGATTGCACTCTACAAAGAGTGGGAGTGGGATTCTCACATGGTGAAGGAATTTCATCCTCAGCACTCATTCCTCCACCTTCTTGTATTTGCACCTGAGAAAAGACCGGAGCGGGATTAGGGAGAACTCAAGGAATCTATCCTCGACACACATTCCACTATGGACCCATAGACGCACACAAGAAAGAACATGAGAGGGAATTTTCTTTGTGAAGGCATTCATTCTTCTGCAGATTCCTCCTCTCTACTCCCTCTGGGAATACATTATTTTTAGGAGGAAATGCTTTGTTTGAGACCACTACAGAGAGATTTCCATCGACAAAGGACAAACCCAAAAGTAGTTAGGCTAGATAAGAGGGAGAGGGGTCCCATTGCCGATGGGTGATGTGTGGAATAGAGGCCACAACATTTGGCGACTCCACGGGTGAAATGTAGAAGACATTTCAAGGATAAAATTTTACTTGGAACCCAGATTCCTTGGTTAACAAACTTATGCTATCATTAAGATAGAAAACATAACTCGAAAGGGGAGGAGAACCATATATTGGATCAAGACACTGTCATCCTTGAATTACCTATGTGTGTGCAAATTCTTTCATTCCCACTCAACAGGACCACTCAAAAACCCTAAGATCGGCCATGGAAAGCTATATATTCTTCTTAACTTCAAAAGCATCCTGGACATTGCCCCGCTGCCAATCAGGCGTCCTTAGCCCTGATGAAGTTGTCACTATAAACCAATGGAGATTGCTCCACTTTCACTGAGAATTATTCTTTTGAACACCTATGGAGATTTCCATGTACCCCCAAAAGCCAATTATTTCATCTTCTCTTTTATTTTCTCTTTTATCCTTTTTGATTGATATTTCATTTCTTTCTTTTCTTTTGGCTTGTGAGCAGTGAAGCTCACTATGGGTTTAGGAATTATAGTGGCGCTAAAGCAAGATTTTAAAATTTTCACAAGCCATGACCTCTCCTAAAGAAACTAATATGGACTCGGAGAAATAGTTAGTTGTGGAAAATATAGCAATCTCAAAGTTCGAGGGTCAAGACACAGTGCATGATTAACCTCCCAAGTCAAGTCTACGTTCCAACCTAATGATGAACATAAGAAAGATAACCTTAGTTTCTAGGGATCTTCATAAATAGTTATCTAGGAAATGAGATAAACAAGACTTGGTGTAATCTTCAAATGAATAATGAAATCACACAATGCCCCCCACACAAATGGGAACACCCAAACCTCCAAGCCACCTAGCAAAAACCAAAACCACAACCAAAAGAAAAGAAAACCAAAACTACCTAAGAAAACTAGGCTTAGGGGAAACAAAACCCTAAACTAACAACCAAACTACAGGAAAACTAAAACAACCTAAACTATAGAAATCCAAAATCCCACCAACAAGAAAGAAGCAAAGGGAAAGGAAATAGGGAAGAAAACAAAAATCTCCTCTAAGCTAGAAGAAAACAAAAATGAAAGAACACAAGGGAAAACCTAGACTAACTATGTACATGGTAGGCTTCTAGAAGGAAACCTAAGGGAAAAAAATAATGCTTGAGGAATTGCCCATTGACAGGGAACGGGACTTCCTTTCATGTCAGAGTTCTTAGCTTGAATGCATTATCTCCTAGTATGTCAGAAATTTGAAAAGGCCCCATCCATAAATTGTCAAACTTTTTGTGATCGCCTCTCTTTTCATGGGCCTTATCTCAATAGAGTACCAAATCTGAAATTCAAAAATCCTTAACTCTAGTCATTCTGTCGAACCATCGTTTTACCATAGCTTGATGTTTTGCAAACTTTTCTAGTGGTTGATCTCTTTTCTCTTCTAGGAGAAGTAGTTGTGTTAGTCGTGTACGTGCTAGGTCTTCTCCTTCCATGTATTCCTGCATAAACTACAATGTTGGGATCCTCAACTGAATGGGAAAAATTGGATCTTGTCCATAAACTAGATGATAGGGAGATGTCCCTATTGAGCTCTTGATTCTTATTCTGTCTACCCAAATTGCAAATCTTAGCTATGTATGCCAGTCCCTAGGATTTTTGTCCAATAACTTCTTAATAGCACTTAGCAGATTCTTGTTTGTTGACTCAGCTAACCCATTTCCTTGAGGATAGTATTTTGATGAGAACTTCAGGGTGATTCCATAATCAAATGCCTATTTTGAAAAATTTAGAGATTTAAATGTAGTACCATTGTTGCATACAAGAGCATGTGGACATCCAAATCTCATGACAATATTTTCTTCAAGAAATTTGATGACAACTTATGTTGTGCAATTCTTTAGTGCTTGAGCCTTCAACCGGCAAGTAAAGTAATTAGTAGCAGCTAGGATGTACCTATGTTGTCCTAAAGAGGGTGGATTAATTGGACCGATAAAGTATAACCCCCACTTTGCAAAAGGTCTAACTTCAATAACAAGTTGTAAAGGCATTGCAGGATTTCTCTCACATGTTGCCACTACTTGACAAGTGTGACAAGTTTTTACATGTTCATAGGCATCTTTAAATAATGTGGGCTAGTAATATCCTACTCTTGAAATTTGGTGGGCCATAGAGAGACTACTTCCATGACTGGTCCCATACTTGCTATGAAAATGGTCTAGGATCTGCTTTGCTTCTTCTTTTCAGGCACATCTCAAATAGATTCCATCATGATTCTTTCTATATAGAACTACTCCTTGAAGCATAAATTGTTGGCTTTTCATTCTCAAGGCATGCTTTTAGATAGAAGTTAGGTGCATAGGAGACTTGTTATTCAGGAGGTAGTAAACAATGTCATCATACCGTTCATCTAGGGATACTTCTTCCATCACATATACTTGTTGAACCAATCCAGGACTAGTTGTTGCGATTGTTTGTGTCAGAGCTTGTCCTCGAACTAGCTTCATAGGTTGTATCTCCATGTCATACTCTTGAATGATAGACATCCATTTTCCTCTCCTTTCTCCCAATTCATTTTTCATCAATAGTCTCTTCACTGCCACATCTGGGACAATTGTATAAACCTTGCTTATAAAAATATAATGTTGAAATTTCTTAATTGCCTTCACCAAAGCATAGGCTTGCTTCTCTATGTTTGGATATTTCAATTCTACATCCTTCAATGGAAAACTCATAAAGGCAATAGGATGCTCATCTTTCTCCTCCATCTTCTAAGTAAGGATAGCTGCACAGGTATGCTCTGATGCAAATGAATAGATGTAGAATGGTCTAGTGTAATCTAGAATGATCAAAACAGGAGCATCCACAATTGCTTGCTTTATCTCCTCAAAAGCTCTCTTTTTTGTAGGTGTCCAATCTATCTTTGCACCTTTCTTTAACATGTCATTTAGTGGCTTGACTATTTCTGCAAATCCTGAGATGAACTTCCTTACGAAGTTGATTTTTCCAAAGAATGACTTTAACTCTTTTTGACTAGCTCGCAGCCCCAACCTTGAAATTGCTTCGATGCACTTAGGATCGATTGAGATTCCACACTCTGAAATCACATGTCCCAATAATTTTCCCTCTGTGACTGTGAACATGCACTTCTTTGGGCTCAATGAAATTCCATATCTTCTCCATCTCAGAAATATTCTTTTTAAATCAATCATATGATCTTCTTTGTGCCTAGAAAACATAGTGAGATCATCCATGTATATAATAATGCATTTATCAAAGAAATCCTTGAAAGCATAGTCCATGGCTCTCTAAAAAGTGGCTCTAACATTAATCAAACCAAAGGGCATTCTCCCATATGAAAATGTGCCCCACTTAGTAGTGAATGCAATTTTCAATTTGTCTTCTTCTTCGACCATCACCTGGTTATATCCAAAATAACCATCTAAAAATCACATCATTTGGGATCCATTTACAACTTGTATAACTTCATCTAGCGATGGCACTGGATAATTGTCCTTTTCTGAAGCTCTATTAAGATTGCAGAAATCCACACACAATCTTATTTCTCCACTCTTTTTTCTAACAAGAACCAAGTTGGCGACCCATGTCGAGTGTTTGACTAGAAAAATTATTCTAGTAGAAAGTAATTTCTTCACTTCTTGATGGATCAATGGCTCTAACAAGGGATTTATTGGTCTCTGCCTTTGCCAGAATGGTTTACTATTTGGCTTTAATGGAATCGTGTGTGTGATGAGGGAGGTATCATAAGTCTTCAAATCTTTGTATCCCTAAGCAATCACATCCAGGAATTCCCTCATAAGCTTCAGAATATCTTCCTTTTCCCGAGGAGTACAAACTTTACCAATAAAAACATTCTTGACATTTTCTTCAGTTCCTAAGTTCACTTTTTCACATTCCCCTCCTTTAGTTGTCTAATACTTGAGCTCACTCAATCTGTCTGAATCAAAAATTCTTTCTAGCTCAATCATCCCCTTACAAATAGTATTTGTCCTCAAATTCATTATCTCATCTATTTCAAACTGAGCTTGTTGTGGTTCTCCCTCATCGATGACTTGTGCTTCAAAGACCTTTGAACTTGTCAAATAATCAAGGATATGCTTATCATCTTCAAATACTTTGAAGTTCATTATGTTGTCTGGAATAGATGGTACCAAAGTCAATTCAATTGTGAGCTTCTTCACACAATCCATGGCTAATCGTTCCAAAGAACTTGCAGACTAAGCCAATGAATTTGCTACCGGATTGCATGTTTGATTTATTCTTTTAATGTTGAAGGCATCAAAGATTTCAATCAAATCCCAAACTCTGTTGTGATACCAACCCAATCTTTTATCATGACATGCATACTATTTTTGAACTTGTCCTACCACTATGTCTGAATCTCCATGTACATAGAGGATCTTGGCACCTTTTTGGATGGCGAGGAGAAAACTAATAACCAGTGATTCATACTCAACAACATTATTTTTGCAAGGAAACTACAATCTATGTGCTGTAAGATAGGCTTCCCCTATTGGGCTAACAAGTTCAACACTGGCTCAACTTCCTTTCTTTGATTTTGACCCATCAAATGATAGAGTCCAAACTTGATCATTGACTTGAGTACTGGAATGTTCACCCTCCAATTTCTTGACTTGTTTCTCATGTTCTTCTTCAAAAAAATTATTTTCATCTTTTTTAACTTCTTTATATTGTAGTTCTAAGGTCGCTACTTGACTTGGATATTCCTCATTAACAACTTCAAAGTTTCATGCCATTGATATTTGTGGGACCATCTTTGAAACTTGAGCAACTGTAGCTCTGCAAATTGCGCATGATATTTAAGAATGAAAAGCATTATGTATTCTGCACCAATTAGGAAGTAACAGATTTTGATTCTGAGCATCTTTTCCCAACTCAACTTCTTGCTTAACACTTTTCAAGAAAAAATTCTTGAAATTTTCAAACATTCCTTATGTGATTGATGATTCTGAATTATCATCAGTTGGTGCCTCCACAAACTTGGGAATCATGTCTGGGCATCCTCCTTGGTTGTAACCTTGAAACATCAAAATTTCCCCAATTCTAGGTGCATAAGAGCCCATACTTGTTTCCATGAACATGATCTCATTATCTTCTCCATATTTGGTTATCAACAATCAGAGCCTTGGCATGCTTTCTATCCATATCTAATTTGGGATTCCTCTCCATGGAAGCCACATGTGTGTGTAAGCCACATGTGTGAGAAGTCAGTTGCTATGTATCCATTCAATTTCCTTTCCCAATCTCTTCTTAGAAGCATTCCATATCCTTCTCGAATGTCCACAACTGATATGTCGATACAGCTCTGAACTCATGGATTTGAAGCTAATTGCATATGAATATTATTTAGTTCTCCTATAACTGGAACTTCTATTTTACCTAACTGAGTCACCTTCTTATCTATTTTCAATGGGACTAATCCCAATTTTCTACATATGTCAAGGCGCATTACATTACTTGATGCTCCAGAGTCAATTAGATAGTTGTGGAACATTTTTCCAAAAATCCGGACTGACACAAGGAAAGGGGCAGACTCTTCTTTTCCCTAGTAGAAAACCACAGGTTTTTGTGCTCTAGGGTTGAATTCCTCATTGTTCACATTCTGTCAGGTGTTGTTCCCACTTGTCATTTGTTCTATGAGAGTAGTAGGATCTATGATTATTTCTTCTCATTGAAATAAATGATCATTTTGTGAGAACCCTTCCTCATAATAGTTTTGCACCATCCTAGTGAAGGTTGAACTTTGTGAGACATTATGTGCACTTGCTTTTACATCAACAACATTCGTGTTTTGTACAAAAATGGATTGAGGATTGCTAGGGGGACCCCTGGGTGGGTATGAAGGATTCTGTGAGATGATCTTCGGAGGTGGATCATTCAGACTTCCCAACAATGTATCCCTTATCTAAGGAATTTTCATTAGTTCATACAGTGGTAGACTTACTTTTATCTTCTTGAATTCTTCCAGTATGCAAGAGCTCAACCTCTTGAATTCCTCCATAGGAGGATTTTCTTTCTGCCCTTGTTCTTGATTTTTCTTTTGTCCTCCATTCTATGTAGTAGAATGCATCACAAGTTGCCCTTTCTTATTTTGCAGAGCATTGGTCACAACAGACTGGCCTCTTTCTTCTTGTGTACTACTCAGCTATTGATACTCGGATGAATCCCTGAGAGGGCTTGGAGTATTACTAGCATTGGTATGTGGAGGAGTTGTAAAGTTATTTCGAGGAGTTGACATTGTCAATAGCTCATGATTTCTATAATTTCTTTGATAAGTCCTCAATGGAGCATTTCCAGATGTTTGTTGAAAAGCTTGAACTTCACTTACTCCCTCCACTAGGACACTATTGTAAAGTGGAGGGAAAATAAATCCGTCCCTTTGTAGTGGCTCATTTGGGGAAATAGGTGGAGGTTGATTCTTTGGTGGAACTTGATATTGTGGCACCTCCATAGGACCATTTGCTAATGCAGGTGGGAATTTTTTATTAGTTTGTATAGGCATGTAATCCTGAGAATCAGGAGGTGGAAACTTAAAATCATCAAAGACTAATAATTCCTTTGATAATTTTGCAATTGATTATTCTGATTTCTGAGGTAAGTAACCTCGGTAGATAACTTGTTTACTTTTTCTATTAAGTCTTTCATTTCATCTTGTTCTTCCTCAGTCCTTGTGGAAGTGGTCATATTCTAAAGATAGTCTGGTTGTGTAGCTGTTGTGTGAGAAATCAGAGCTCCCGGATGCGGCACTAGCTGATTAGAAGGAGCAGGAATAGGATTTAAAGTAGGGGCATAGTTCAACATCCCTTGATTCAATGTATTAGCATTTCCAAAATAACTAGGTGATCCAATAGCAGTTGCTAGTGACTGTAAACTGATCATCTCAGCCTCAGCATATGCTTGGATTAAATTGGTAGGGGCCGGATGGGTCTTCTGGATGAACATGGAAGTGAAACAATCCAGGGCTGCATAGTAAATAGCCCTTGCGTCATCATCATTTATGCAGAAAGGATCACGCAACTGAGAATAGGCCTTCTAAAATCTATTGTTAAAGGCACCAATAGGTTCACTCTCTTGTCTTCTGATCTCAATGAATTGCCTATACAATTCAGCAGGGATGATAGGCAATCTAAACTTCCCCAAGAATGCCTCCTTCAACTCTTGCCATGTTTGGATTGAATTCATGGGTAAATTAATATACCAATAAAATGCTTCTTCCCCCAGTGAATATGCAAACAATTGGCATGCCATGTCTTCATCTTGAATATTTCTATTTTGTAGAGCTTCTTCAAAAATCTTCACATGCTCATTAGCAATGCGATTGACATCGTTCACAAAGAACTTAGAGCAGAAATGCTCAAGATTCTTTGGCATATGATTGTAAGCAGCAAATGTTGCAAGAGGTGATGCATTCTGTGGTCTCCATTTTTGTGCCATTATTGAAACTTGTTGTTGGGTAGCTGGAGGTACAATGGATTGTATAGGTATTTGTACTATCAACTGTTGAATTTGTGTACCTCCTTGTTGAAATCCTTCAGTGATCCGTTGTGTCTGACATTGTTGAGGTGGAGTTTGAAATTGCCTCATCAGATCAGTGACACTTGGTGAGTTATAACTTGTAGATGCTTCTTTCTTGCCTCACCTAGGCTTTGGATCAAAATTTAGTTCTTCTAGTTCTTTTTCTCCTAGAGTAGATCTCAAGATTCTTCAGTGCACCTTAGGCAAGAATGAATTAATGTGCTCCAATATGTGAAATCTACTTTAATTCCTTCTTACAGGGGCTGGAGGCTGTTGATTCCTCTGAATGACCAATGCTCTTTAAACAACTTCTTCAATTCTTTGAGCCTTCTCTTCTTCTTCTTCTAACACAAAGCTCACTCGCATATATTCAGCTGCACTTCTCTTAACTTTCCAGGCAAGTGAGTTCAATCCTACGATGATGTCTTCTTGGTCATCTCCAAAACCAAGATTAGGTTGTAAAACTAGTACGATCTATCTGTGTGAACCACCATATCAATTCATGACATGAAAAATTATGTCCTATAGTACACGCCCTCCCTCTAGCACTAGTTTTTGTTGATGGCACGATGATGGAGGGTTTACGTGTCACCAATGCGCTAACTTTCTATGTTTCTTCTGGAATGAATTTCAATTCAGCCCTCCTTCTAGTGCTAGTTTCTATTGATGCATGTTTTATGACTCACCAAATAGTAGAACAAAATATCGAGATATATTATCCTCCCTTGAACAAAGTACTACGTATGCTAAGATTGCAAAAAAGATCATACGATAACTCCAAGTTTCCTCGACTCTTGGATATGTTCAGTGTTGATGTGATTTGCTGATGATCACAAGGGGCCTTACATTTTTGATCCTTTATATCATGATGGATAGAGTTTTAACAAAAGATTTTCAATTAAGTGCTATTTTTTTTGTTTTCACTAGATATGTGGAAATGAAAAGGATTTAAGGTTTAGAGATCCTAATATAATCCTAATGGTAATGATGGCCAAGGAAAGTATGCTGATGGATGAGTTCCTTAATTTACCGAGTCTCACTTCACCAAGTCAAGCTACAACTACATGAAGACTGGTGCAATCTTCAAAGGTTTGTGCGAATGATCAAATTTAGGCACATGGATAAGGGTAACTTTGCACAATGCTTTAGAATTACTAAAATGTCAAAAGTATGAACCAGAGAAACTCATCAAAACATCATCATATTCTCCAAAACATTCATCACACTTTCTCTACCAAACTTAATCTAATTGAGAGAATAATGAAACCAAGCAAGCATTAAGACACATCAAATATTCACCACACTTCAATGAAAATTATATTGTCTCAATAGCTCATAAGCAACAATCTCAAAATTCACTCCTTTAGAAATGAGAAGAAGAGGCCTTATATAGGTCTTAAAAAAAAATGAGAGGCCCAGATCAAAACAATAATCGATGGCCTAGATTTTACCACCTCAACCCTAATTAGGGTTAGGGCATAGAAGAGGGAATCTAAATTAATGAAAGGAAGAAACCACTACCCTAGTGGGTAATAAATGCCCATGATGCATGCATGCTTAAGAAGAGAGTGAGGTGTCATAAATGACCACTACATGAATGTCCACTATGCATTAAATGCATCTACTATTGGCCTCTGCAGTTGAATTCCTGGAATCTACCCAATATGGCCTCCAACTCATCAATGCTAACACTCTATGCTGATTCTTGCCTAAATTCCAATGCCAACACTGACCGCTCTGACCTCTTCAAGCTATCCTCCCATTCTGGCAATAGATCCTGGGCTGTGTGCATATTGTTTGAAAAGGAAGAGATGTTCTCAAAATCATCCCTTATGAACAAGTTAAGCCTAAAGAACTCCTCCAATTTCCCCTTCATGTTGTCTATTGTTATTTTCTCCTCAGCCAACCTTTGCAACCACAATGATGTAATGGTATTGGAGAGCTCCTACCGGATATTCTCAACTATCCCCTTCAATCAAGCTGACTCCCTACTGAAATGTTCAAACATGTCCTTTACCAGAAGAACTACACAATACCACCAAGAGAAATCAAATGCTCCTTCGCCAATGACCTTGCCATCATCCAAGACCTACCTAGGGGTTTCCATCAACTCCTACAAGTCAGAGATTGCCTCATCCTCATAGGTATGCTCATCTTCCCAAGTCTCCTCTATGCAATGAATTCAAGAAAGAATGGCCAATGCCTTATCATGAATTCATACTAATTCCTTAGTGTGGATGTAGGCCTCATCCTTGATCCCCTTAAATCATGTCTTTGCACCCTGCGCAATCCTCCTAATCTCGTTAATGGCTTTAACTGACTCGGCTGAAATTGCTATTGGTGGAACAAAAGATGGGTCCTCTTCTCGAACTAGGTGAGGCAACCTATCAATGTATGCACATAAAGCCCTATTCTCTTCCTTCACCCTCTGATATTTTTCCTCTAGCCTTCTCATCTTATCCTTAATAGCTTGTGTCAAATCATCAAATTCCTCCATGACCTATGCTTGAGAGGCCTAACCAAGATCTACTTATGTTATGTGATACTCCTCAGGAGCAATTTGATCTTTGGTCTCATCGACTGTTGGAGTCGCTATTTGTAAAATTTTGGATCCAGATTCTCCTCTAATGACCTTGGTGAATTTCTTGGCCTTTCCCCTTTCTCCTGATTGGTCAATTCGATCGAGAATCTCTTGTAACTCAACTGCAAGGTCTACCTCCTTTTCTTGGCTTCTCTAAATCCTTTTCTTGAGCCACTCTGGAACATTTGTATTTGGGTCCCTCTATACTACTAGCCCTTCTTTTCCTTGCACTACTCTAGTATCAATCTCCTCAACTCTAGGACTTTCTACCATTGGTTTAGGAGCAAGTGCCTCTATCATAGGGATCTCCTCTTCTTCCATTGGGGCCTCTACTTCTACCTCAGGAATTTCTTCCTAAATTATCTTCCTAAAGAAGACACCAAGACTCTCCTCTGTTGTCACATCTTGTTCCCTACTTGTTCCTAGCATGAACCTCTCATTATCATTAATGGTCAATCTATCTTGGATCGGTCTTGTCATGTATTTCTTTCCTTTCTCTGTTCTTCTTTCACTTCCTTCTCCCACCTACTAGGTGAATGCTCCAATTTCCTGTACACTAGGAGTCCGGCTAGGACAAGATGGTACACCCTCAGACCTTAATCTCTTTTGTTGTATTTCTTCAACATGAAGATCCAATCTCCTCTTTATATGCATTTCTTGAGCTGCACCCTTCTCCTTTCTATGTTCTGTACTGCCTGATGAGATGTCTCTTTCTTTTACTCTTCCTCCAGATGGCTGCCTTGGTGTCTCATCTCACAGCTGTGGATGACCTATCAAATTTTAGATCCAATCTTCTTTTGACACAATCATCCTTTCAAGTTTTCATTCTACCCACCACCTTGTGAAGTCCACAACTGGCTTTGTCAATACATCAAGATCCATGATCTCTTTCCTCTACCAATTGTAAGGATGACTAACCTTTTCCTTATCTGGGTTAAAACATCTGTGGAGTACATTTGGGTCTTCTTCCATTTGATCAGGAACGTGGACAATCTTACATGCCCTGATCAAGTCCAAGGGTAATCGGGAGCACATCCTCTTCCTGACCTCATTCTCATCAACTACATTTGCCCAAAAATCCTTGAGGTGATCCTTGTGTTGATGGCTCATCCCTGCCACTACTCTAATCTTATTATATGGGTCAAAAGCTAGCCTTCCTAGATAGAGTGGTAGACGGAAGAATTTCAGCTCAACAGATGACCTGTCAGCTGCTAGAAGACAAGGACACACTTCAACTCCATCACCTCCAATGGACAAGGGGAACTCCAGTCCGAACTTCTTCTTCTTGTTCATGACTTTGTCATAAGCTGTCAACTACCTGGTGACTTCCAACAAGACCATTTTATCGGTAGGGTACCATGGAAGCTTGAATGGCTCCTCAGAGAATCCTTGCAATCTAATATAGGAGAAAGTGGGAAATTGAATGAACCATGCCCCAAATTCCTCCACCAGCATCATTTCCTCTAAAGAAAATCTCATATGTAATCCCTTCTGCAAAGTTCTCATGATGCGCATTGCAAATGCATCGTTAACCCGGGTGTAGTCATCTATAGCATGTAGATGCAGCTGCGGGTAACAGTCATGGACCCTTAACCTTGGACTTCCACTTCTGAGGACTCCCTTGTACCTCAGTCCTTCATACCTCATATTTTGTGCTAGCATATATATTACCAATTATTAAAATATAACTCTTTGATTAAAAATTTCATACACTATTTAAAAAATAAAATTGTCAAATAGACACATCAAAGAGTTCTACCTACAATAAGAACACTATTTTTTTAAACCTACACAGATATCTCTAAACATTTTCTACATAAATTTTAATTATAAAATATAAATATGTTAATAAGATATATAAATTGTTAATTATCTTGGCTTTGATAATAGGCTAAAAATTATACTCATATTATAGGATTTTTATTCCTTTCGATATTGAACATTTTTACTTCTAATTTCTATTTTACAATTTTATTTCATCAATAACTGAAATCTTAAGTTGAAATTGATGAGATACTATATATGTTGTTTTAAGAGTGACTCTTCTTGTTTATAAGGTCATTCTTGTACTTGATTATACCAAAAAGTAGTATCTAATTGCTTTGGTTTGATGTGTTGTTTATATATATAGAGCTAACAATTCTCTCTATTTCACAAATGAATGACATATTCATGTGATTAGTTAAACATAATCCTATTTTTTCATGAGCTTTGAGTCTTGATTTTTTAATAGTTGATTCGATTCTTGTGTTTCTTCTTTCTCCATACACTACATTTGTGACATGTAGTGTATTTCCTTAGCAATTTGTTATTTGAGCCTTGGATAAATCTATTTTCAATATTAGCAGTGGAGCTTGGGATTTTGGGAAACAAAATGACCTTCCTTGAGGGCTCAATCTTGTACAAAATAGATAATTTATCATGTTAGTGAAATTTACTACATTGGTAGTAGCTATATTTATAGTTTTTATTCTTCTTACCATTTTACCAACCAAAAAAAATGAGAAGGATCCTTTGGAACAACAATATCTTAAATTGTCATTTTCATTATTTTAAATTATTGATTTCAACTACAATAATTGTCATCCATTATTATTTTCAATTTTTCCCTCAGAAATACTATTTCCTTTCTATAATAGTACCTCATATAATATAATATCATGGTAATTATTTATATAGTGTAAATGAATGGGAAAGTTTTAAAAGTGATGTTTAGGACTCATTTTAGAATTATTGGTGATAACAACTTCAATCTAAAATTTCACGAATCAATAACAACAAGAAAACCCTAGATAAATTTTTTAAAGTTAATAGGGGAGAGGGACCAATAGTCATGAGGGCTAACTTTGTCAACATGTAGCCGTTGTATGGAATATTGTAAGACCTTCATTTTTTTAAGAAATGTAAAATGGACACTTAACTACCTATAACTAAAGTTTTAAGGTGTGGTTCATCATGCAACTCGTTAAAATAGCACGCATAGTTAATTATGTACAAAAATTGGCTTCTTAAAGAATCAGTTGAACACAAAAGGACTTTGTTGAACCGTGGCACAAGCAGCAGTTAAGACCTCTCGCCCAAACTATTGGACAATAGGGTAGCAGCCCATTCTTCCTGCAGAAACAACAAGAGGTCTTTGTTGTCCTCGTCGGCTTCCAATTTGCCTCTAGCAGTCTTCTCCTGTACATTACAGATCGTCACAGCTTACACATGCATCACTTTAAGGGAAAATTTGTTTGAATCAGTGATGCGGGCCTTGATTTCCTTTATATCCTGCTTGAGGCCAAGAATCTCATTATCCAACTCATTGAATTTCTATTTGAGAAAACCTTTGAACCTGTCCTTCTTAGCCATAGCAATGGTAGTGTGCTTAGTGTGGGGGGAGTTGACCTGCAGAGTGTTGGGAGAAGGCGGGGTCGGGGTATTACTGTGAGGGATTTCATTCATAACAGGCGGGGAATTGATCTATTTCACTTGTTAGTGTTGTTTTAATATAACATTTATAGGTTCTCATGTGTTCAAGTATTGGTCTATTTTTATCAACATTTGAAAAAAAAAATTATTTACATTTCGATTATTTAACCACAAAATATAATAAAAATGTGGTGTAAGATTGGACAATATATTTATTAGTGAGTGATTGACTATTAGACCATGCACAACTATTGATCTCTCTCCCCTATTAATTTTTTATAATTACTCAACTTTAACACATAAGACAAGATGATTTTAAGATATATAAAATTAAGATTCATGGCCCCTGGACCCTCACCCTCTAGTAAAGACATGTTGGCTTTTACAATCCCATGCAATTCGTTGCAAATATGATGGTGATGCCAAGATTTCCATTATTTTCCTCGATGTGCCTACATTATGGGTTGTTCCCGCTAAAAAAAACATTCCTGACTTGTCGCTCGGGGCAGTCGGAATCTATTTCAAAATTGTTGAAAACAACAAATATGGGCGATTCAGAGTCGTCCATTTTTTCGTCTGTTCAACACTATTCTGCCAATTACAACTAACACTGGCAGAGAAATGTGCCTTGTCTCGTCTGATTCCATCATTATGCAATGTCCATCTTCTTCGGTGATGCAGGGGGGTTGTAGTACTGTGATCTATTTTCATATCTTAGTATATTTCACCTGTCAAATCATCGACCTTGACACAAATTGCGCAACCCCACGGAAATTGTGTTTAATAGCACGGGAAGAAAAATGGGAAAAGTGAAAAGAAATGGATATTCCGAACAAAAATGAAATATTGCTTTGTTTGCAACAATATAATCTTGATTGGTTAGAAAGGAATTTTAGAAGTATTAGGGAGGAGTATCAAGCATTGATCTATTTTCAATCATCCTGTACTCTTTTTTTACTTGACCATTCTAATTAAAAACTCTGAGAATTTTTTTTCACAAAATTGACGATTAAAATTTATTTACAAATATTGCATATACTAATTAGTTAATTATTTTCTAGAAATTCCTGAAACATTTGTCCACAAATATAAAAACATTTTTGGGTTTCTTTAAGACAGCTGGCTAATGGTGCTATGTGATCTTGTTATATGTTATATTTATCTATTCTTTGTATTACTAAATTTTTTTTAAAAAGATGTCCTTGTGTATTCATGAATTTCAAGGAAGGATGGAAATTTATAGCTCTTCACTAAGACGATGAACTTGAAGTGACTGATATAAAATTTGCATTTATGTGGTTGACTACATATCTCAAATTGAGTTTCCACGACTAAAAATGAGTTTTGTATTGAAAATAAAGTAGGTAAATGGGAATCATGTGAAAATGGAAACTCTCGTACTGGTCACCTTCTTACTTGTGTTCATACAGAGAATAGGAGAGGGCTTCAACTCATTCTCTATATATTTGACTAGTTACTAGAGAAACTCAAAGCCACAGTCCAGAAGCAAACGGTACGTGTGGTGTGAAAGGAAAATGTTTTGGGTAACTATAGCTATTGTTCAACTCTTGCATGTTAATGGCATTTGGTGTTGTGGAATCCATGAAAGAGAATCCCTTCTGCATTTCAAGGAATCTATTCTTGATCCCTCCAATCAAATTCTCAACTCATGGAATGGTTTCAACTATTGTGAGTGGAATGGAATCCAATGCCATCCTCACACACTTCATGTCATTCATCTCAATCTCCACATTTCTGAGGAGGCTCATGATGATGGCGAGTCTATGAGTAGTCTAAGTGGGGATGTTCTTTCCCCATTGTTCAATCTAGAACACTTGTAGCACCTCGATCTCAACTGGAATGATTTTGATGGGGTTTCCATCCGTCCAGGATTGGGTAGACTGAAAAGTTTGCATTACTTGGACTTGTCACCAATCTCACTCACCAATAAAATATTAATATATATTCTTATTTAAAAATTCATCTAATTAATATAATCATTTAAAAAATAATACAATCCTTCCATATATCATTTTATCTTTAACGAGACAGTGGAAGTGGATGGTATGTCATACAAGAAGCTATGCACAAGAATGGAGCGTGGTGAGGAGCTTCTTCTTACAAGAGCTTTCCTTCTCTTTCAAGGCTTCTCTTAGCCTTGCTAGGGTTCCTATTCTCTAACCCTATCCTAGAGGTTCTCACACCAATTCACTCTACACCAAGAAACTCCCCATCAACCTAGTCTTCCATCCTTTACCCTCATTCACCTAATTAGGCCTCCTTGACCAAGGGTTAGCAATCCACTCCAATTTTCCTGAGACAAGCTAAAATCAATTTTGATAAAGTCTCTCGATGTTTTTGACACATTTCATGCCATTCTGCGCCATTCTTCCAAACCTAGACCACCCATATCCCCAAAACACTTGTTTTGGCCTTGTAGCCCTATGAGCCCCTATTAGCCCTCCTAAAAACAAGGAATGAGAAACTATGCCCAAAATCCCTTAACAAGGCCCCTAATGTCTTTAGGACTTTGACTACTAATGAGCCAAGCTTGAATATTTTTGAGGTCTTAATGCCCTGTACGGTCCGTACAGTGCATTTCTAGAAAACCCTCTTTTTAAGGGTTTCTACGGCAATGACAGTGCTTCTTCCCTCCTTGATGCCTAACTCCACTCTCCAACCTCCCCCTTGGAGTTAAGGACTCTCAACAACTTCCTCCTACATTGCCAAAACTAGATTGGTACATACCAATCCTTTGCTCATAGCAAAACTCAATTACAAGCCTTCATTGCACCTTGCCAAGCCTGTCTGGCTTGCCTAGGGCTCGCTTGTAAAAATGGTTCCTTCACTTACACAGACCCCAAAAACCATATTTACAATATACGCAGAGACTATTACTTGATTCCCAAGAGCCATAGTGATTTGACTGAGGAAACTCAAGTTATAGCCATTTCTTGGCGGTTGCCACAAAACTGGACAGCAGGAAAACAAAACCTAATTAATTTTCTAAACCCTATTGAATGAAAACTTCAAACCAAAAAAATTGTGCACAGTTTCAATTCATGCTTTCATGTTCCCAATCCATTCAAAACAGTCATAAGACCAATCCACCAAAAAGTGGTTATCTTCAAATCTCTCCAAACTGTCACTGAAAACTCTCCTTCTTCATGCACAGTCCGTACACAATTAACTCCAACCTTGCAAAATGGTTTTCTTTTTCCTTAAATGTGAACTTTCTAACTATTTGGATCCCTTGGTCAGGCCTTGGACCTAATTCCCACTCATTCCACCTTTTTAGGAATGTTGTCATGACAACATTGCAAAGTTGCAATGTTGTCATGAGTAACTTTGACAACTTTTATGTTTGTTGCTTTTGGATGACCTCATCACCTCTATCTAGTCTAGTTAACTTCCTAGACTCCCAAATAGGTCCAAAATATACCAAAATATAATGTAAAACCATCCAATCACTAACTTCCCCATTTTGGAGTATTCTCATCTAATGACCAAAATTGGTCTCAAACTAGGACCTAGAGACAACCTAGACCTTTCTAAGTTCCCTAAAACCGACACACACCTTGGGACTTTATACATTTAGTCCTTATTGAAACAATATTTGTTTAGACCATTTACAAACCAAAATTGTTTCAAGGCTTTTACCTTTACCCTTAGGTGCTCCTGCACCATACTCCCCCTACAAGGAAAATTCTAAGGTACCTGTGGTTGGAGTAACTCCAAACTAATGTTGTGCTTCTTGAAGTCACTCTCACCAATCCAAGTGGCTTCAACTTCTGGTGTGTCCACCCATTTGATCAAATGATCCATGAAAGTTTGATTCCTTGTCCTCTTCTTTACTCTACTATCCAATATCTTCTCAGCATTGGCTAGCCTTTGTGGTGGTACTTGAAGATCTTTGGCTTCTTGATTCAGACCTGCCTCATGCTGGTCCTCATCCATAGCTGGCCCCTTATAAGGTATCAAATCTTTCACATTGAAAATGGGAGAGATTGGCATGTCTTTTGGAAGATCAATTTTGTAGGCATTTGGGCCATACTTGTCTAACACTTTACAGGGTCCAATCCTCTTCATTTGGATCTTGGTTGATACTCCCTTCTGTAATCTAGCTTTGTTCAAGAAGACCATAACTAAATCCCCAATTTGAAACTGCAAATCCCTCCTACCTTCATCTCTTTTCTCGCTCAATTTATGGTTAGCTTCCATCAAGGTTTGTTTAACCTAATCATGAATCTCCTTCATGGAGTCAGAAAAGTCATCAGCCTGCCCACTGATCTTGATATAGCCTGGAAGGTCTCTCAATTCCATGACACCTATTGGATGTGTGTCATACACTACTTGGAAAGGACTCAAACTGGTAGTCTATTTTTTATTGTCCTTATAGGCAAATTCTGCCCATGGAATGACTTGTTCCCAATCTTGGCCATACTCTTTAATTAAACACCTTAGGAGATTCCCAAGTATTCTATTGATTACCTATGTCTGACCATCTATTTGTGGATGGTAGGTAGATCCATGAGCCAAATTTGTACCCAATATCTTCCAAAGAGTCTTCCAGAAGTGCCCCATGAACTTAACATTCCTGTCTGCAACAATGCTAGTTGGCAAGCCATGTATCCTAACAACTTCTCTGAAAAATAGATGAGCTATTTGACTAGCATCATGTGTGGTTTTGTAGGGTATGAAATGACTCGTCTTGCTAAACCTATCCACTACAACAAACACACTATCCACTCCAGACTTGGTCCTTGGAAATCCAACTATGAAGTTCATACTAATGCACTCTCAAGGCCTACTAGGAATGGGTAGTGGTTGATAAAGCCCTGCATTTGAGGATGTTCCCTTTGCCTTCTGACATATACCACACTGCTCCACATACTTCCTTACATCCTTTTTCATTCTTGGCTAATAATAGAACCTTTCTAGAAGGTCTAAAGTCTTGTTAAGACCAAAGTGTCCACTCATGCTCCCATTGTGCTTTTCTTGTATGAGATTTTGTCTCATAGATCCCCTTGGAATGCACAATTGTTGTCCCTTGAACAATAGCCCATTATGCAAGGTGTAATCAGAAAAATCACTATGAAAATGGTTGGTAAAGTCAGCACATACCTTGTAAGCCTCTGAAAAATTAGTGTCTTCTGCATAAAGGTGTTTGAATTCATCCAATCCTATGCTCTACAATCCGACTTCTTGTACTGTTAGCAACCTCCTACTTAAGGCATCTGCCACTTTGTTACTTACCCCCTTCTTATGTTTGATTGTGAAGGTGAAGGATTGCAAGAACTCCACACATTTGATGTGTCTTAGACTTAGCTTCTCTTATGAGTTGATAAAACTCAATGCCTTGTTATCTGTGAAGACAAAAAACTCTTTAGGAAAAAGATAATGCCTCCACTTCTTGAGAGTTTGGACAAGTGCATAGAGCTCCAAGTCATATGCTAAATACCTTGTCTTGGCTTCATTAAGCCTTTCACTAAAGAATGCCACCAGTCTACTCTCTTGGCTCAAAACTGCCCCAACTGCTATGTTACTAGCATCACACTCCACTACAAATGGCTTCTCAAAACTAGGTAGAACCAATATTGGTTGTGTTACTGTAATTTCCCTGTGCATGCAAATTTGGCCAAATCTATTTGAAAGTCTCTGTTTTACCCCTGCCAAGCGTTCCTAAAATTTTCATGGCCTCATGTTTTGTTTCCTCACCTCTGCAATTATTTCAAGCCCCTAGTCTGTAGGTTTAAAAATTCATAAACTAGCCGTTATAGGTCAAAACCCTTGAAAACCCTAAGCCTTTGTTCTAATTTGCAGTTACTTTATCTTGGCCACTTAAGTCCTCATTTCAGCATGTGCGCTTTAATCTTTTGGCCTAATCGCCAGTTCTCATTTTCTTTCCAAAGGTTGTCTTTTCTCCCCACGAGTCACGTGGTCGCTTAAATATTCTGGTGGTCTCAGATAACCGAGGGTCCTAGTCTGGAAGATCGATGGTTGGCGTATCTTTGCAAAGGTTTTTGTTAGAGTATGAGATCTAGCAATAGCTGTCAAATTTGCCAAAGTGTTCAGACTCGTCAGTGGGTCTGGTGCTAGGTCAAGATGAGTTGCCAAGTTCTTATTGGTCGAAATAAAGAGATATGTCAGGTGGTCCCAGTGCCTCATATTGCTGACATGCATGCTTTTGATTGGCCACCGAATGATGATGAGGATTTCCAGGTGGACTGATGCGTCAGTGGGGTCCCGATTTAGAAAGGATTTACAGTTGGCGTAAAAGTAGAAAGAATATTTTGTAGCTATCAGATCTTGCGCCAGCCATTAGATTGAAATCTTGTTTGAGTGGGATCTATGTCAGAGGGACTTGCTGAGGTGTGTGCCTATGAAGCGGCCGGAGTGAATGAAAGATTGCCAAGTGGCAAGTCTGGGCCCAGCTTTGATAGAGGTTTTGGTTGTCTCGATGAGTTTCACATGTTCGCTCATTCGTGAAATAATTTGGCAGTACTCCAAACAACTTAGCGATTCAACAAATGCTTTGTTTGTTGAATCTCTAAATAAATTGGCAGAGGTAGAAAGGATTATGTGACTTAGAGGAGGTCTTTCGTTGTGTAGTCGTTGAATGACTTAAAGGAAGAAGGGCTCGAGATGGGTCCAAATATGCTGACATGCTTGGATTGGATTGGTCTGTGTGGTGATGACTAGATTTGTTGCGGTTTCATTTGTCAGAGGGGTCCCAGTCTATAAGGATCTAATAGCTAGCGTATAAGCATAAGGAATATTCTAGAGCTATAAGATCATGTGCCCACCATTAGATTGGTATCTTAAGTAGTGGGTCCGATGTCAGAAAGTTGCAATGTGTATTTGAAATGGCACAGTTTGATTGCTTTTTTGGTATGCTACGTGGCAGTTGTCAGTGGGCCCATGGGGTTAAGGCTTTCTAAAGAAGGTAAAGCATGATCAGATCTTGCGACTGTCATTATACTGGGGGCTCAAGATGCTCAATCATTATCATAGTGGTATAGGGATAGCCATCCGATGGTGCTTTTCAAGATCGTGGGTCCGATTTGTCAGGGACACTAATCTACTCGCTTCTCATTGGCCGCTGACTTCCACAGTGGTGTTTGACTTGCCGAGGGATTTTAAGTAATTTTCTTAGTGCATCTAGACTGTTCATCTACTGTGAAGTGTTAGACATCAACAGACACATTTTAAAACGACCGACTAGTCGTTAGTTTTCCAAAATTCAAATGTGTCTAAGAGGTTTTTGCTAGAATCTGATTTGCAGACCATGGGCGGCGAGGTGGCTCAAGAAATTTATGTCTCCAGGACATTTGCAGTTCAGGGGAGATGATGAGAGAGGTCTAGGTGGCCATCTTGGGTCGATTCTTCTCCCAGAAAGGTACTGACCAATGCATTCATGGTGTGACTTTTGTGTAGGAAAGCAGATAAATCTAGGTTTCTTGTCTACGTGTTGATGCAGTACAGGAATGGACACTCAATGATGAATATCTCATTGGTTGAGATATTTGTAGGAGATACATTTATGATCAGAAATGACAGACTTAGGGTTTGAATATTTTATGTAAAATCTTGTAACCCTAGTTAAGTTTTTGGCTCTTGCCTACTGCAAGAGTATGTATATATTGTATTTTTGGAGCTTTTGAGCTCAAGAATTGACTTTTCTATACAAAGAGAGGTTCACAATTGTAGAAGAAAATCATCTTTTCTTAAGGGTCATCCATGGTATCAGCTCTACCCTCTCGCTTATACAATTGTAAAATTCCCATTGATAATACAAATATTGTAGAGGTATTTTGTGACAATCCTTCATGTCCCTATGGTTCCTTGTTTGGATTCTCTCTTATTGGATCAAAGTATGTGCATGTTTTCAATGTTATTTTAGGGTTCTTGATCCCTCTTGCTTTCTAAAATTTTGTGTGTTACTGTGTTTGATCTAATTTAGATGTTCTTGTGGGTATGCCTCGGCCCCTTTAATAGTCTTGTCTCAATCCTACACTGAGTTGTAGAAGTGAATGTATGTTTGTAGGTCATAAGTTGTGTCTTATTCTCAGGCCCTCTTATGAAATATTTATGCAAGCCTATTCAGTAAGTTGTGACCTACTAGACTTGAACTTTTCATTTATTTCATTCCTACATACTGAGATCCAAACCCTAGTTTTGGTGCATCACCTAGTAGGTAGTTTTCTTTCAAGTCATTTCCCTTACAAGCATTCCTTCTATCCCTTTCCCTCCAAAAGTTTTATTTTCATGTCTAAAAGCAAATTATTGTGATTATCCAAGAGGAACTAGCCTAGAACCTCAAGGTTTCATCTCAGTTAGCAAAGGTCCCGCAACCTAGAGATGATTCCCATGTTATACTGAGCTATCAAGACCAAGAGAGCTTGAGACAAAGGCACAAACTTAGTGTATAACAATTCTGGCATGCCAAGTGGGACTAAAGATTAGATTCATGTTAAAGATATGCTATCTTTGATATGCAGATTGCATAAAATAGGCTTTTCTAAGTCATTCTACCAAGTATATCTGGTGACTCCACTGATTTCAAAGATCTAGGCTACCTTGTTCAAAGTTTTATGAGAAAGATTGAGACTAGAAGCTGAAAGCCTACCCAATTTTCAGAGTTTCCCTCAAAGAGAATTCACAAAGGCAGGTCAACTCAAAGAACATCTCCTACAAGAAGAGTCAAATCAACACCTCCTAATACCTCAGAAAGGAGACCTTTTCCCTTTCATTCCAGAAGAAGAGGGAGATCGCTAACCAGAGATCTGGAAGAAGATTTCAATCAAGCAGCAAATACAGCTCATATAGTTGTCAATCTGTAGATTCCAGCACCTACAACGGCAAGATAGTTTTCTTTTGCACCATTCAACCAAGGTAGCCCATTGGCCTTTGCTCAACATCATGATGTGTCTTTGGTGGCACTTAAGAGTATACCTGATTTCATAGGGTAAGGGCAGACAACTACTTTTGAGCACATAAGAGATGTGACCACCATCTGTAGCATACACAATATCACTCAAGAAGATGTGGCCACAAAGTTATTAACAACCTCTCTAAAAGGTAAGGCTCTAGAATGGTTTAGAACACTAACTGTTGGTTCTATTACTTCTTGGGATGAGTTAGGGGATGCATTAAGTAAACATTTTGAGGATAAATCAGATAATTTGCTGAGCAGTTAACAACTATTAAGAGAGACCATCAAGAGAAAATGATAGATTATAATAGTAGGTTCCTCAAAACATGGAATAGAAACCCAGTCTTAGTGAGACCATCAGCTAACCATGCTTTGCTTTACTATTTACAAAGTCTAAATGGTCAAATTTTTTCATGATCCAGTCTATGGGTGTTACTTCCTTACCTCAGGCTTTTGACATAGCTATCAGGGCTGAAAACTATTTAATCCAAGTTGGCATGATTGCTAGAAGACCTCCAATGCCCATTTTTCCTAGCCTTCAGCCCATTAAACTTTCCCGAGTACCCCCATTTACCCCTATTCCCACCATATCAGCACCCCAAGCTAGTACTAGTGGTCAAGAGTTAACAACTAGTTTCTCTCAAGAGTTACAAGAGATAAAGAATAGCCAACAAAGCAGTCAGCAAGAAATGACTAACCTATTGCAGACCTTGACTAAAGAGGTCACAAATATAAAGAAGCAAGGTCAAGGAATCAGACCACCATTTGAGACACAAGGCCAAGGTCCTAATCAACAATATCAAAATCAAGGATAACCTTATCAACAAAATAGGCCACCATACCAAGGAGGCTCTCAAGGACAAAGACAAAGTTTTAATCAGAGACCATTTCAACCATATAACCCTGCACCTCTAAATTCTACAAATCCAGTGAGGGATGTGATTCCTAGACAAAATAATGTGGCTGTGGATAATGAATGGTGTTTTCCTTGTAATCAGCCTCATAATCAGGCTACATGTTCAAATGGATGGATGAACCAAGATCTAATGGTTCAAAATGCCTCACAAAGATCAATCAGACATTTCATCCAGTGGGTCAGTGCCTCAACAAGAATCACAAGAGAATGAGACTGCTCTATTTAATTGGGTGCAACTAGACTTCAATGGAGTCAATGACAAGGTTGCTTTTGTTGCCTTTACAGGAGCAAAAAGAAGAGCTCAAGACATGGAGAGAGAAGATTCCAATGCTAAAGCCAATACATCTGTAGAGTCACTGCAGCAAGCTGATCCCATCACACCTAAGGAGGTTCCTTTCATTACAAGCAAAGAAGGCCAACATTTCAAAGAAGTGGAGCCCATCATGCCAAAGACACAAAAAAGAGTACACACTGTGACACCTTATAATATTGTAGACAACATGAAGAAGGTGAATGTCACCATGTCCATGTGGGACTCTTTGGCTCTTCCAGGACAACCTTAAATTTTGAAGAAGGCTATGTCAGAGGTAGCAACTCCTCAACCTACAAAAGAAGCTACAAAAGTAGTGTTGGTCAACACTGATCAAGAAAAGGAGGCTCCAAGTAGCAACTCTAAGGCCAATGCCACATAAGGTAGGAACTCAAAGCCACCTCCCTTTTATGTATCTTTAATCATTGGAAAATCTTTAGTGCATAATTGTCTGGTAGATAGTGGAGCTACTAGCACTGTAATGCCTAAGAAAGTAGCTGACCAGTTAGGACTAAAATATGAGCCCTTCCAAATGAAGGTTACCCAACTTGATGGATCCTCAGTCAATACTATAGGTGTGGCCAAGGATACCAGTCTAATCCTGCATGCTAGTCCTAATTTCTCAATCCTCCTTGATATATATATCATAGACCTCCTTGCATTATTTTCTATATGTCTGTGAAGGGAATTTATAGCCAAGATAGGAGGTTATCTATCTTCTAATTGGTCTCACATGTTATTTCATAGAAGGTATGGGACAAAGGTTACCATTAAATCAAAACCATTAGCAGTACACCATATAGAACCATATGTGTCCAATGCCATTAATGTGAACTGCCCTATATTTGATAGCAGTGACTTCCAAACCATTAATGAAGCAAGCACAAAGATAGAAAGTATCCCTAATATTTTTCTAGATGAGAGAGCTTCAGAGGCGCTAGAAAATCTTATTTGGGATTTTGGTTTGGGAAGTTATTTGATACAAGAAGGTGGAGTCATAGAGCCAAGCCTTCTCAAAGAGGACACTGATTCAGAAGATCAGAGCAATTAAATTTGGGAGCTATTTTTTGAAGGAGCTAGAAGTAGACATGGTTCGGGTGGTGGTGTTATGTTAGTGTCCCCAAAAGGAGAAAGGTATTATAGTGCCTTTAGATTTAGTTTCTCCTACACTCGCAATAATGCAAAGTATGAAGCCTAGTCAATGGACTAGAATGGGCTAAAAAAAGAGGGCTTAAGGCCTTAAAAGTTTATGGTGACAGTGAGTTAGTTGTCAGCCAAGTGAGAGGGATAAGTGCAACCAAGAATGACACCATGAAAGCATACAAGCATAGAGTTTGGAATGCAATTGAAGATTTCCATGCTTTCAATATTGTTGCCATCCCTAGAAAGTTAAATCAAAATGCAGATAGATTAGTTGCTGTTGGATCCTGATATGACATCCCAAATAGCATTTCAAAAGAAATGGATGAACAACATATCAAAGTGATTGTCAAACCCTCTATTCCTGATAATGATGTCAATTGGCAAGTGTTTGACAATGATGAACAAATTCTGCAATTCTTGTTTGAAGAAGATGTTTTTTCACAGTATAATAAAGATAGGCTATCACAACACTATGGTGATCAAGTGATACAACTCAAGTCCAATAAGATGCCTAGAGGTCTTGTCACTTTAGAGACTATCTTCAACAAGGATGATGAAGTCAAGAAAAGCAAAGCTGGCCTGGTAGTTCAACAAGAACATTGTGTTGAATTAGAGTTGGAACCAGGTAAGAGTCTACAATTTGGAATGGTAAACACTGAATTGGAAAAGAAAGCTTACACTTAGTTATTGAAAGAGTTCAGTGATGTTTTTGCATGGCAATATGAGGATCTCAAAGGTTTTGATCCTTCCCTTGCTTAACACACTATTGAGTTAGAACCAAATGCCAAACTAGTGAGGCAAAAGAAAAGGCCTGTTAATCCCAAGCTTGAGCCACTTATGCATAAAGAAGTGCTCAAATTGATAGAAAGTGGTATCATCTACCCCATCAAGCATACTAGTTGGGTTTCCAACCTCGTTCCTATCAGGAAGAAGAATGGGGAGCTGAGGTTATATGTTGACTTCAGGGATCTTAATAGGGCCTCATTAAAAGACCACCATCCACTACCCTCCATGGAACAAATCTTACAATGTGTCTCTAGATCTGAGAGATTTTCATTGTTGGATGGCTATTTAGAATACAATCAAATCTCAGTAAATAAAGAGGATCAATATAAGACTGCATTTACAACCAAGTGGGGAACCATGGCTTATCAAAAGATGCCCTTTGGTTTGTCAAATGCAGGAGCTACATTTCAAAAGGCAATGGATATGGCCTTTAAAAGCCTAATGTACAAGTTTGTGCTGGTCTACTTGGATGATATAACTATCTATTCAAAGCATGTAGTAGACCATATCAAACATTTGAGGAAGATTTTTGAAAGGTGTAGAGAATTTGGGATATCCCTTAATCCCAAGAAATGTGTGTTTGCAGTTCATGAAGGAAAGCTATTGGGATATGTAGTATCCAAAGAGGGAATTATAGTGGATCCTAAGAGAATTGAAGCTATCCTAGAGCTACCCCTACCACATCATAAGAAAATTCTCCAATCTTTCATAGGAAAGATTAACTTTGTTAGGAGGTTCTTGCCTAACATTGCAGATTTACTCAAGCCTTTGACAGCCATGTTAAAGAAGAGTTCATCTTTTAGTTGGACTAAAGAAGGGAGAGTCAATTTCCAGGCTATCAAGGAGGCCTTAACAGAAGCCCCTGCTCTCCTAAAACCAAATTTTAGTAAGGATTTCATCCTTTATGCTTATGGAGGTCATGATGCCATATCTACAATATTGACCCAAGAAAATTTAGATGGATTGGAGCAGCCTATTGCTTTCTTTAGCAAAGGTCTAGAAGAGTATGAACAAAGATTCTCTTTTGTAGAGAAACATGTACTTGTTGTGGTAAAGAGCCTCAAAAATTTTAGATATCTATTGACCCATAGCAAGGGACATTTAAAAGTTACTCATCCAAGTGTGAAAGAGTTTTTGCTTTCTAAGGACTTAAATGAGAAAAGAGCTGGTTGGATCACCGAGGTGATGGAATATGACATTGATATCCAAACTACCAAGCTGGTTAGAGGAAGAGGTCTTTGTGAAAATTTGGTAGAAGATGAAAGTTCAAAGAAATCAGAGCAAACAGATGCATCTTTGGTGGTGCATTCTACAGAAGAACAAGCCAAGGCAACAAGCTGGTTGCCTAATATGATCAATTACTTGAAGACAGGACAATATCCTACAGGTTTAGATTCTGCAAAAAGAAGGTATTATAGGTTACAATCTATTCCTTTTGTGCTGATTGATGATGTTCTTTTCAGAAAGGATCAGAATGGTGTCCTTTTGAGAGGCACTGATTCAGAAAAGATAGCTAATGTCCTATTCAAGTTTCATGATGGACCTTCTAGAGGTCACTTTTCTCCTAGGACTACTACTTTTAAGATCATGAGACCTAGGTACTATTGGCCATCTATCTTTAAGGATAGTCATGATTATGTCAGAAGATGCATCAAGTGTGCCATGTTTGCAGGAAAAGAGAGGCTTGCAGCCTTACCCCTACAACCAGTCAGAACAAAGCAACCCTTCATGAAATGGGGTATAGATTTCATTAGCATGATTAATCCTCCATCTAGTGCATGACATAAATGGATAATTACTACAACTAATTATTTCACCAGATGGACAGAGGCAATTGCTTTAAAAGAGGCCAATGAGAGTGATGTCCTAAAATTTTATGATGACTTAATTCATAGGTTTGGCACTCCTGATTTCATCATTTCAAATAATGCCTTGGAATTCACAGGCCTCAAAGTCTCAGAGTGGGAAGTCAAGAATGGCATATATCTGAATACTAGTTCAAATTATTACCCTCAAGGCAATGGCTTAGTAGAATCAACCAATAAGAATTTGATTAGAATAATCAAGAAGACTCTTCAAGACAATCAGAGAGATTGGCATACAAAGCTCAAATCTGCCCTATGGTTATATAGAATTACCCCAAAGAAAATCATTGGTAATTCTCCTTACATGTTAGTGTATGGAAAAGAGGCTAAGTTGTCCATTTCAACAGAATTACCAGCTCTGGACTTAGCTACTCAATATGCCCTGTTTGATGAAGAGGATCACTTACAAATCAGATATGCCCAATTGATGGAATTAGAAGAACTTAGAGGAAGGTCAATGCAAGATATGGATTTTCATTAGAATCAAACAAAGAAGAGCTTTGATAAAAGAGCCAGGGTCAGAGACTTCAACGTTGGGGATGTAGTCCTCAAGTGGGATGAGTTCAAGTCTAGGCCTGGCAGGCACACACAATTTGACTCCTTTTGGGGTGGACCATTTGTAATCATAGAATGCAGAGGCTCCAATGCTTTTCAACTATCAGATATGGAGAGAGTTCCCCTGCCTATCTCTGTAAATGGTTTCCACTTGAAACCTTATTTTGAGGTTAATCCCTCTCTATAAATTTTGTGAAAATGTTTTCCTTCTTTCTAGTTAGTTCCTTGTTTTCTAAGAAGTGCTCTGAGCATAGTTCTAGTTCTACCTCTCTGAGAGAATTTTGAAATTTTGATGACCCCATGCCCAATGGATTGTCAAGATCACTGGTTTCCTATGTCTAGCAGACTGACATCCAGCAGAAATCATGAAAATGTTATGACAATTTCCCTGTGCATGCAAATTTGGCCAAATCTATTTCAAAGTCTCTATTTTACCCCTACCAAGCGTCCCTAAAATTTTCATGGCCTCACATTTTGTTTCTTGGCCTTTGCAATTATTTCAAGCCCCTAGTTTGCAGGTTTAAAAATTCATAAACTAGCCGATATAGGCCAAAACCCTTGAAAACACGAAGCCTTTGTTCTAATTTGTAGTTACTTTATCTTGGCCACTTAAGTTCTCTTTTCAGCATGTGTGCTTTAATCTTGTGGCCTAGTCACCAGTTCTCCTTTACTTTTTGGTAGTTGTCTTTTCTTCCCGCGACTTAGCGAATACAACGATTCTCATAATCGCTGATTGTTTCTCGATCACCGCAAAATATCCTGCAACCTAGTGAATGTTAATATCTCTTTAGTCACATGACTGCTAAGTTCTCTGGTACCATTATCTTTTAGTTAGTGATTCTACAAACACCTTGTTCATGTAATAGCCCAGAGTTTGGTAGTTAAGTCCATAGTAGTCAGTGATTCAGCGGGCAGTTAGCTTCCCTTCAATTGCATGGTCGCTTAAATATTTTGGCAGTCTCAGATAACCGAGGGTCCTAGTCTGGAAGATCGATGGCTGGTGTATCTTCACAAAGGTTTGTGTCAGAGTATGAGATCTAGCAATAGCCGTCAGATTTTCCAAAGTGTTCAGACTTGTCAGTGGGTCCGGTGCCAGGTCAGGATGAGTTGCGGAATTCTTATTGGTCGGAATAAAGAGAAATGTCAGGTGGTCCTAGTGCCACGTATTGTTGACATGCATGCTTTTGATTGGCCATCGAATGATGATGAGGATTTCAAGGTGGACTAATGTGTCAGTGGTGTCTCAGCTTTGAAAGGATCTATGGTTGGCGTAAAAATGGAAAGAATATTCTATAGCTATCATATCTTGCGCCAGCTGTTAGATCAGAATCTTGTTTGAGTGGGGTTTGTGTTAGAGGGAATTGCTAAGGTGTGTGCCTACGAAGTGGCCTGAGTGAATGAAAGATTGCCAAGTGGCAGGTCTGGGCCTAGGTTTGATAGAGTATTTGGCAGTCCCAATGAGTTTCACATGTTTGCTCATTTACAAAATAATTTGGTGGTACTCCAAACATCTTAATGATTGAGAGAATGCTTTGTTCACTAAATCTCTAAATAAATTGGCAGAGGTAGAAAGGATTCTGTGACATAGAGGAGGTCTTCGATCACGTAGTCGCTGAATGACTTAAAGGAAGAAGGGCTCGAGGTAGGTCCAAATATGCTGACGTGCTTGGATTGGATTGGTCTGCGTGGTGATGACTAGATTTGTCATGGGTTCATTTGTCAGAGGGGTCCCGGACTATAAGGATCTAACGGTTGGTGTATAAGTGTAAGGAATATTCTAGAGCTATAAGATCATGCACCCATCATTAGATCAGTATCTCAAGTAGTGGGTCCGATGTCAGAAAGTTGCAATGTGTATCCAAAATGGCACAGTTTGATCGGTTGTTTGTTATGCTATATGGCAGTTGTCAGTGGGCCCATGGGGTTAAGGCTTTCTAAAGAAGGTAAAGCCTGATTAGATCTCATGACTATCATTATACCGGGGGATAAAGATGCTCGATCATTATCACAGTGGTATAGCGATAGTCGTCTGATGGTTCTTTTCAAGATCGTGGGTCCAGTTTGTCAGGGATGCTAATCTTCTCGCTTCTCATTAGCCGTTGACTTCCATGGTGGTGTTTGACTTGCTGGGGAATTTTAAGTAATTTTCTCAATGCATCTAGATTGTTTATCTCCTAGGAAGCATTAGATATCAACGGACATGTTTTAAAATGATCAGCTAGCCATTGGTTTTCAAAAATTCAAATGTATCTAAGAGGTTTTTGCCAAAATCTGATTTGTAGACCATGGGCGGTGAGGTAGCTCAAGAAATTTATGTCTCCGGGACATTTTTAGTTAAGGGGAGATGATGAGAGAGGTTTGGGTGACCATCTTGGGTCGATTCTTGTCCTAGAAAGGTACCAACCAGTGCATTCATGGTGGGACTTTTATGCAGGAAAGCAGATAAATCCAGGTTGCTTGTCTGCATGCTGATGCAGTATAGGAATGGACACTCAATGATGAATATCTGATCGGTTAAGATATTTGTAGGAGATACATTTATGATCAGAAATGACAGACTTAGGCTTTGAATATTTTATGTAAAATCTTGTAACCCTAGTTAAGTTTTTGGCTCTTGCCTGCATGCAAGAGTATGTATATATTGTATTTTTGGAGCTTTTGAGCTCAAGAATTGACTTTTTTGTAAAAAGAGAGGTTCACAATTGTAGAAGAAAATCACCTTTTTTTAAGGGTCATCCATGGTATCAACTCTACCCTCTGGCTTATACAATTGTAAAATTCTCATTGATAATACAAATATTGCAGAGGTATTTTGTGACAATCCTGCATGTCCCTATGCTTCCTTGTTTGGATTGTCTCTTATTGAATCAAAGTATGTGCATGTTTTCAATTTTATTTTAGGGTTCCTAATCCCTCTTTCTTTTTGCAATTTTGTGTGTTACTATGTTTGATCTAATTTAGATGTTCTTGTGGGTATACCTCAACCCCTTTAATAGTCTTGTCTCAATCCTACACCGAGTTGTAGCAGTGAATGTCTGTTTGCAGGTCATAAGTTGTGTCTTATTCTCAGGCCCTCTTATGAAATATTTATTCAAGCCTATTCAGTAAGTTGTGACCTACTAGACTTGAACTTTTCATTGATTTCATTCCTACATACTAAGATCCAAACCCTAGTTTCGGTGCATCACCTAGTAGGTAGTTTTCTTTCAAGTCAGTTCCCTTACAAGCATTTCTTCTATCCCTTTCCTTCCAAAATTTTTATTTTCATGTCTATAAGTAGATTAGGGTGATTATCCAAGAGGAACCAGCCTAGAACCTGGAGGTTTCAACTCAGTTAGCAAAGGTCCCACAACCTAGAGATGATTCCCATGTTATACTAAGTTATCAAGACCAAGAGATCTTGAGAAAAAGGTGCAAACTTAGTGTATAATAGGTTGGGTGGCCACTTCTTTCTTCAGCCTTTCAAAACTTTCATCTACTGCCTTGGTCCAAAAAAACTTGGTCTTCATGCCTCCCTTAATGGTGTCATTCATTGGTGCACAAATATCACTAAACCTTCTCACAAACTTCCTATAAAACTGAGCTAGGCCATGAGAACTTCTGACCTCAGTAGAAGATGTATAGGTAGGCCAATTTAAAATTGGCCCCACTTTCTCCTTGTCCATTTTCAGACTTCCTTGGGATAATACAAAACCCAAATACACCAATTCTTCCTTCATGAATTTAGTCTTCTCTAGGTTGACTATCAATTGTTCTTCTTGCAACTTCTTCAACACCATTTCTAGATGTTTCATATGGTTCTCCTTTGTTTTTCTAAATATGAGGATGTCATCTAGATACACCACAACAAACACTCTAATATAGTCCTTCAAAACCTCATTCATAATTCTCATGAATGTACTTGGTGCATTGGTAAGGCCAAATGGCATTACCAGCCACTCATAAAGACCCTCAGTATTCTTAAATGAAGTCTTCCATTCATCCCCCTCTTTCATCCTTATCTTATAATAAACATTTTTTAAATCAATTTTGGAAAAATATCTAGCCCCACCTCGACAGTCCATTAAGTCCTCTATTCTAGGAATAGGAAACCTATATCTGATTGTTATCCTATTAATTTCCCTAGAGGCAGTGCACATTCTCCACTTACCTCCTTATTTAGGGGCTAAACATAGTGGTACAACACATGGACTGATGCTCTTCATAATCAGCCCTTGTTCAAGCAACTCTTGAACTTGCCTTGCAATTTCCTTGTTCTGCTTCGGGGTCATTTTGTATGCAACCTTGTTTGGTAATGATGCTCTAGGTATGAAGTCAATTTGATGACTTATGTCTCTCTTGGGTGGTAGTGTAGGTGGTGCTCCATCACAAATTATGTCTTTGAACTGATCTAATAAGTTCTAAACTTCTTTAGCTATAGGTGTTGGTGAAGATGTCTGCTCTCCCCTTGGCTTCACCATGATGGCATATCCAACTCCTCCTCCTACCTTCGAGTCCTTAAGAAACTCTTTCCCACTCATCAATAATGTCTTGGAAGTTCTCTTCTCCACCCTTTCTTCCTCCACTATAGACTGAATTCTATAAGTGACCCCATCTTTCTTGAAAGAATATTTGTTTTCTTTCCCATGATGTACTGCCTCTCTGTCAAACTTCCATGGCCTTCCCAACAGCAGATGGAAAGCATACATGGGAAGCACATCACATAGGATCTTATCTTGATACTTTCCAATAGCGATGTCTTCCCACACTTGTTCATTGACTAGGATGTTCTACCCTTTATTCAACCAAGTCACTCTGTATGGACTCACATGTGGTATTTTTGTTAACCCAAAATTTTGTACTGCTTCTTCTGACATTACATTGTCTGTAGACCCTGAATCTATGATCACTTTGCATACTTTTCTCAATATCTTGCAAGTAGTTCTAAATAATGCCCTCCTCTACTTAGGCTCTTCTCTAATTGGCTCCTTAAGTAACACCCTTCTCAACATGAGGTTTTCACCTGTTTCTATGTCAAGGTCTACTTCTCCTGCTTTGGGAATGTCTTCTTCTTGGACATAGGATATCTTTTTGTTTCCATATGATGATGATGTCTTTTCAGGACATCTATAGGAAGGGTGCCCAAGTTACCACAATGGTAACACTTCATGTTGCTAAAATGGGATCCCCTGTTGTTGTTGCCAGTCCTTCCTCTACCACCATTATTGAAACTTCTTTCTCTGTTCTAGCCTCCTCTCTGACTGGTCTCACTAGTCTGCTCATTTCCTCTAGCATCACCATATGGTCTCTGATCATTAGTTCTTCCACTGGAACCTCCTCTTGTTCCACCTCTAAAGTCTTCACCTCTGCCCCTATTCTTGGAACTTGAATCTCCCTTTTTTCTTAGTTTATCCTCCACCTTAAGGGCCATCTAATAATTACTATGGATGGTGGTGAGACTAAATAGGTTCAACTCCTCTTGAATGTTCCATCTCAGACCATTAAGTTACCTTGCAACTTTGAGACTCTCAGCTTCTTGCACTCTTGATCTAAGACACAATTTCTAAAACTCCTCGGTGTATGTTGATACATCCAGGTCCTGCTGTTTGAGATTTTGTCTTTTCTTGTGCACTTGGATTTCATAATCCTCTAGCAAGTATGTCTCCTTCACCTTAGCTACCATAGCTCTCCAACTTGCTATTGGTAACTTCCCTTCATTTTCCCTCTCTTCTTGCACAAACTTCTGCCAAGTTATTGTTGCTCCCCTTAGTCTTAACTTGGCCACCTTGACCTTCTGAGCTTCTATCACACCATCACACTCAAAGTAGTTCTCCATCCCTTCCAGCCATTCTATGACTAGCTCTGCATTCATTTTTCCATAAAATAATGGAATACCTTGAAGACCTTTTCCTCCCATAACTTTAATTTCTTTTAGAAATGATGTTTGTTCATCAGGCATAGGAGGATCAGGCATGGGTATCTCATCCTCTATGCTAGATATTTTTCCCTTATCTCTGCTACTACTGAATTCATTCCCAAATGTCCTCCTTTGGGCTATTGCATCCATCTCTATCATCTTTAATTTCATACTTTCTAAAGCATCTTCAAGTTGTTTATTCTTCACCTCTTGCTCATCTAGATTCTTTTCTTATTCCTCAATCTTCACCTTTTGTTCATCCACCTCTTTAGCCAATTCTACATTGGTAACCATCTTTGTTGACCCACTAGACTCTGCAGGGTGTAACATCTACTAAAACCCACAAATCTTTTGGCTTTGATACCAATTTGGTGAGGAGCTTCTTCTTACAAGAGCTTTCCTACTCTTTAAAGGCTTCTCTTATCCCTACAAGGGTTCCTATTCTCCAACCCTATCCTAGAGGTTCTCACACCAATTTCCTCTACACCAAGAAACTCCCCATCAACCTAGTCTTCCATTCTTTACCCTCATTCACCCAATAATGCCTCCTTGACCAAGGGTTAGCAATCCACTCCAATCTACCTGAGACAAGCTGAAATCAAGTTTGATAAAGTGTCTTGATGTTTTTGACACATTTCATGCCATTATGCACCATTCTTCCAAACCTTGACCACCCATATCCCCAAAACACTTGTTTTGGCCTTGTAGCCCTATGAGCCCCTATTAGCCCTCCTAAAAACAAGGAATGAGAAATTACGCCCAATATCCCTTAACAAGGCCCCCTGATGTCTTCAAGAATTTTAATACTAATGACCCAAGCTTGAATATTTTTGAGGTCTTAATCCCCTATACGGTCCGTACAGTGCGTTTCCAGAAAACCCTCTTTTTAAGGGTTTTTAGGGCAATGACAGTGCTTCTTCCCTCCTTGATGCCTAACTCCACTCTCCAACCTCCTCCTTGGATTTAAGGACTCTTAACAACTTCCTCCTACATTTCCAAAACTATATTGGCACATACCAATCCTCTACTCATAGAAAAACTCAATTACAAGCCTTCATTGCACCTTGCCAAGCCTACCTGGCTTGCCTAGGGATCGCTTCTTAAAATGGTTCCTTCACTTGCACAGACCCAAAAAACCATATTTACAATATATACATATACTATTACTTGATTCCAAAGAGCCATGGTGATCTGACTGAGGAAACTTAAGTTATAGCCATTTCTTGGCGGTTGCCACAAAACTGGACAACAGGAAAACAAAACCTAATTAATTTTCTAAACCCTATTAAATGAAAACTTCAAGCCAAAAAAATTATGCATAGTTTCAATACATGCTTTCAAGTTCCTAATCCATTCAAAATAGTCATAAAAACAATCCACCAAATAGTAGTTATCTTCAAATCTCTCCAAACTGTCACTGAAAACTCTCCTTCTTCATGCACAGTCCGTACACAATTAACTCCAACCCTACAAAATGGTTTTCTTTTTCCTTAAATATGAAATTCCTAACTATTTGAATCCCTTGGTTAGGCCTTGGACCTAATTCCCACTTATTCCACCTTTTTAGGAATGTTGTCATGACAACATTGCAAAGTTGCAATCTTGTCATGAGCAACCTTCACAACTTTTATGTTTCTTGCTTTTTGGATGACCTCATCACCTCTAACTAGTCTATTTAACTTCCTAGACTCCCAAATAGGTCCAAAATATACCAAAATATAATGTAAAACCATCCAATCACTAACTTCCCCATTTTGGAGGATTCTCATCTAATGACCAAAAGTGGTCTCAAACTAGGACCTAGAAACAACCTAGACCTTTCTAGGTTCCGTAAGACCCGCACACACCTTGGGACTTTATACATTTAGTCCCTATTGAAATAATGGTTGGTTAGACCATTTACAAACCAAAATTGTTTTAGGGCTTTTACCTTTACCCTTAGGTGTTCCTGCACCAGAGTGGGCTATGCATGGTAGTGGGGGGCAATTTGTCGGCTGCATAGCCGGCTCTCTGAAGACATGTTGGCTTTTACAATCCCATGCAATTCACTGCAACTACATTGATGATGCCAATATTTCCATTATTTTCCTTGTTATGGGTTGTTCCCGCTACAAAAAAAAATTCTTGACCTGTCGCTCGGGGCAATGTGAATCTTTTTCAAATGTACTGAAAACAATAAATATGGGCGATTCAAAGTCATCCATTTTTTGTCTATTCAATAATGTGGGTGTATCCTCCTTCATGTTTTCTCCTACATAGAAAACATAAAAATGACTTTTTTTATGATGATGAAGGCATTGGGGCAAGCCAAATGATGATTATATAGATGGTTGGGGACTCAAATAAATAAAGGAAGATGAAAAATTTATCCTTTCTAGTTTTATAGGATATAATATGAAAGATTAGAAGTTTGACTATGATACGAAGGAAGATCCAATTGAGAAGTAAGAAAACAAGGAGGGGTTGAAAAGGATGAATATATCACTGAATTATGGATGGAGGCTCAATATAATTTTATTTAGGATTGGTTAGCTTTAACATTTCATGAAGTACAAAGGAAATTTTTGTAGGCAACAAATAATTATTTCTTCTTTAGATCTAGGTCAAGCTACCTTGGATGTTTTCTAAAGAGGGGTTTTATTCTACCCTCTCATCCTTGTAGAGTAGGGTGTGATGGATTTTCTTATTGTAAATAATGGTATCAATTTAATTATTGTGAAGGAGCCTCTTTCTTCTTATTTCTATGAGAGGATTTTCTCTTATGGGACTTCAGTTTTCATCATGCCTTCCATAAATATCCAAGACAATGACTATCAATGTCTATCCTTCCTTTCAATGACCACTAGCCTAAAATTATTCCTTGTCTTCTCTCATTTCTGTTGTCAAACAAAGGTTTTACCAACCAATATTTACAAGGAATGAAGAAAACAATAAATTCTTTTTTATTTCATTCAATTTAACTCAGAGATTTCTTAGCCTTCCTATAAGATCACCTTTCTTCTTGTTCAAAGAAATACCCTTGTTAAAGTTCATAGAAATGTGCAAAACATACAATTTGCATGAATTGTTTGACTGGATACCATCCATAAATATCCCCAAAAATGACTATCAATGCCTCATCTTCCTTTCAATGACCACTGACCTAAAATTATTCCTTATCTTCTCTCATTTCTGGTGTCGAACAAGATTTTTCCCAAGTAATATATTATTTTGTTTTCTACTGAAAAATTATCAAAATATTCTTCACAGTGTTGCTCCTCTAGAAAATGCAAGAACACTGGCAATGCCTAGCATGACACCCATTCTTGGTTTGCATTAAAAGTCCAAGATGGTGGATCATAACTTTGAAGTGAAAAGGAAACCACTTGAAAAAAGACATTTGAAATGATTTATGATGGACAAATGTGCATGTTTAGAAAATCTCCAAACCAGATTTGGCATGGCCCTGATGGTGAATTGAAAGCATAGGCACTACATGAGAAGTTGTGGAGGCACACTCTCTCCCAATAATTCTTTTGCATTGCAAGGTATTGAGAAGCATATTAATCATCAAGAAACATTGTGGTGGAAACGATGAATCCATTAGTGCTACCATTTTAAGTATTTTTCTCTTCTTTGAGCTTCTTGAGTGTCACATGGTAGTGTCACATTTACAAACAAAAAAAACAAAAAATTAGAAGATGAATAATCTAGATATAGAGTTGCGATATAAAATAGAATTGAAATGTAGGTAATAATTAATAAAATTGATCTATTTATTTTCTTATAAGAAGATGATAGATTATTAATGTCAAGTTATCATTTGAAATAAATTTTTCATTTTCATAAGTTTAATTTGTTTGAAAAAGGGAGCACTCATAAAGAAAATCTTAGTAGCCTATTGGAAAAATAATGTGGGTATTTCCTCCTTCATGTTTTATCCTACATAGAAAATATAGAAAATAAATTTTTATGATGATGAAGGTACTGGGGCAAGCCAAATGATGATAATATAGATGGTTGGGGGCTCAAATGAATGAAGTAACAGGACAAATTTATCCTTGCCAATTTTATAGGATCTAATATGAAAGATTAGAGGTTTGACTATGAACATAGCAAGGAAGATCTAATTGAGAAGTAAGCAAACAAGGAGGGATTGAAGACGATGAATAAATCATTGTATTGTGGATGGAGGCTCAATGTAATTTTATTTAGGAGTGGTTAGCTTTAGCATTTCATGAAGTACAAATGAAGGTTTTGTAGACAATAGTTAAGTGTGTATCCTTTAGATCTTGGTAAAGTGACCTTGGTGGTTTTCTCAAGAGGGGTTTTCTTCTACCCCCTCTCATCCTAGTAGAGTAGGGTGTGATGGATTCTCTTGTTGTAAGTAATGATATGGATTTGATTATTGTGAAGGGTCCCCTATCTTCCTCTTTGTGTGAGCGGATTTTCTCTTATGGGACTTTGGTTTTTGTCATTCCTAACTAGGATGAGGTGTAAGGAAGGATTGTTACCATTAAACTCATTTACCCCAATGCACTCCTACCTCACAATTAGGATTCCAGATGCATTTCTTAATAAAAGTGTTTCTTATATGGACAACAATCTTGCGAGGAGGTTCTTAAGACTCCATCTAAATATTAGTTTTATCTTTACTTGGGCTTTCACGATATAGATTGTCATTGGTCATTCACAAGTGGTTGCATTTCCTAATGGGATCCTCCTTTTATCCTTCAAAAACATTGAGATGAGAAATCTATTTTCATTCTTGGTGGGTCATGATTCTTTGGAAAATCTATCCTCTTTTTCAAAAGATGGACAATTAGATTTGATGCATCCAATGAGAAAATCGACTAGGTCCCTATTTGGGTGAGGCTCCTAATGATTCCCTTGGAATTTTGTTATGATTTCAGATCTTTTGAGGCATTGCTCATTCTCATGGTTATTTTTCAGCCATGGAAAGGAACATGATAGACATGAAATATTTACTTTTTTCATTTTTTTTCTTTCTTAGATTGGTAAGATCCTACCAAAAACTAATTAGTTTCATTTGAAGTTGGGTGTTTAAGAGAGCATATCATTCGCATTTAGTATTCTTGTTTGGTGTTCCTTCATTGTTATAGTGTTGAATTTTGTCTCACTAATTCTAGATATTCAAGGATTCACTTCTTGTTTTGGGAAAACATATTTTTGAAATAAATTTTTGGTAAATTCCTTTACAAATTCAAAGAGATCCCCCATAATGGACAAGAAAGACACAGTGGGGTCTTTGGATCATGATTGTTCTTTGACTCCTTCTAAGGGTTTATATATAGAGGATTCTATTTTGATCCTTAGGGGAAGCCACTCGAGGGTAAAAATATTCTCGATTTGGTTAATGAAATAGATTCTTCAAAATCTTATCTAATGAACCATTTGGACTAAGATTCTCATTAAAAATCTTTGGTCAGGCTCAAATTCAAACTTCCCTAATAGTTGTGGCTTGCTAGTCTTCTATGGTTCAGTCTCGTTGAGGCCTCTCTTCTCTTTTAGCCATTCTTGGCATTTTAAATTTGGTTATTGTTAACTTTTTGGTGGTTTGATATAAATTTTTGACTTGTTATTATGTTGTAATGTTTATACCAAAATTTATAGGTTCCCTACAAAACTTGTTTTAACTTTAATAAAAAAAATTCATTGCTTTAGTAGATGGTAAATATGTGAGACATTAAATAATCGTAAAACATATGATTGATCTTGAGCTCTCCAAATTTTATCTCAACAATTGTAAACCTAATTTAACATGTAAAAGTAAATTTATACAACATAAACCTAATATATTAAAAAAATATTATCTAAAGATACATTTATGGAACTTGCAAATTCAATTAGTAAATAGATTATCATATGCCAAGCCCATTGTTAGAAATAATTAATGAAGAGGTATGCTGAAGATAACATTTGGAAATTCATGTAAATGCTAGGTATATGCTGACACATATTTGGAAATGTATGTAAATGCCCTATTTTGGACAGAAATTCAAACGAAATTTCCTTCCATAGAAGGGGAAAAGCATAATTCTGAGACGATCGAAATAAGCGGGCACGTGGAAAATGAAAGCTTATCTTGCTGAGAGAATGAAATTTTGCCGTCACAGTCACAGATAGATCACGATGTCCCTCTCAGATGGATAGCAAACAGATCTTCAATTCAAGCACGTCAACATACAAATTCAATTTGAGTAGAGTGCAAAAATTCAAGAATCCTAATCAAACGACAATTAGATTTAGGTGTAAAAAATTAAGCTGTGTGATTTGAATTAAAAATGATATGCACAACAATATTGATTTCTAGTCTAATTCTCAAGCATATCTTGAATAGTAAATTCATTTCAAAGACATGTGGTTGAATTGAATAAGTATTGTCACACATGAATTGAATCTGCCAATGGCATTGAATTCTTTTTGATAAATAGGGTCTCGGTGTTACAAACATTAGCAAGTGTTCATCTATCTTCCCAGTTGTGAAAGTTTATTTAACATTTGATTGTCTTTTGGCTTTCGAGGAATTTAGAAATGGCTATTCCAGTGATTTATGTAAACAACATTAAAGGAGGAGAGAGGAAGGCCATTATGGCTCAAATCGCATAGGCTTGTGAGTCTCCTAGATTTTTTTAGGTATTTATGCTTGTTTCATCATAAAACAAGGGTCCGTTGTTTTCACTATATAGGGTCCCAATCAAACCATAAATTATTCATTACAAAATTATGTGATTGGTAAGCTCAAATTGACTTAACTGGTATAAATTGTTTAGATTACAAACCATGGCATTGACCATGGTCTTATGGACCATGTGAAAGAGGTATGCTCGCAGCAATATAAGATTAATAGAGAACAACACTTAAGGATTCCTCACCAGTAAGGGAACTAAACAAAGCCATTGAAGCTGAATTAAAGGGAAATAATGTTGAGAAGATTGAGAATTTTGTTGGATTTTCAAATCAAATCAAATTGTCTGAAGCCTCCATATTTGACTTTTGATAAAGTTAATTTTAGATATTTTTTTAAATGAACTTTTTGGAAGATAAGTTCAAATCAGATTTGGGGGAAATTTGATTTCTTCTACAGAGTTCTTCTTTCTTCCTTCTTCTTCCTTTTGAGAGTAATTTTTCTATAAAGGAAAGAATAACTTTATTTTTCATAGTATGCTTGAATGTAATTTCTCTTTTATGTAGCAGCAAAGAGATGTTTTTGAATACTCTATTTTTATCAGAGATATGAATGATTATTCTATTAAGCAGTGATTGCTTCAAATAATCTTGTAAGAGCATTGAGAAGCTCATAGTTTGTATGCAGCTCCACCAGTTGCAAGTTTATTTCATATTGTAGAAATTATCTTAGTTTGAATAGAAGCAAGTGGATTCTTGCATAAATTCTCCAGCTCTCATGTTTGCCCTATTTTTGGGATTTTTGAATTTTTATCCATTGCTGAAATAGAGCATTTTTGTGCATTTCTAGAATTTAGTCTCATTCTAAATTCTTTACATGGTATCAGAGCTGATTGGCCCTAAATCTTTATGAGTTTGGGCATTTGTTTTTTCTGGGTATTTGTTGATCTTGCATAGGAGACATGGCTAGAGATGTAGGAAAGAGTTGGCAGCAGCCACCGTCCTTCAATGGACAAAATTATGATGTTTGGGCAAAGAATATGAGGACTATTATGACAACAAATGATTTTTGGGAGCTTGTGGTCAATGGATTCACGGATGTGACTGACCTAGTTCAGTTTGCTACCCTCACAAACAATCAAAAGACTCAGCAAAAGGAGTTAAGGAGGAAAGATGCAAAAGCTTTAAGCTTGATTGAGACTGCCTTGACAGAGACAATCTTTCCCAAAATAGCAACAACTAATTATTCCAAAGAAGCTTGGGATATTCTTCACACAAGTTTCAAAGGAACCAAAAAAGTTCGGTTGGTGAAGCTCCAAATGCTTCAAAGAGAGTTTGAGACTCTTCTCATGAAGGACAATGAGTCCATTTCAAATTTCAGCTCAAGACTCTTTGGTTTGATAAACCAGTTGAGAACCAATGGAGAAACCATGGATGAGCAAAGAATAGTAGAGAAAGTTTTGAGAAGTTTTCCCTCAAAAGTTGACACTCTTGTAATTGCCATTGAAGAGGCAAAGGATCTTTCAGTAATGACTATTGATGAGTTAATGGGTTCTTTCCAAACCCATGAGCATCACATTAATAGATCAGAAAATTCTTCTCAAGAGCAAGCTTTTAGAGCTCAAGCCAATGCAAGAGGCAAGGAAGAGGAAGAAATAATTTTGGAAGAGGTTCAAGAGGTAGAGGTCATGGTAACTCCAAACAACAAAATGCTGGAGGAGAAAGCTCAGAATGAGCAACCACAAATGAGGGAGCTAGTAGCTCTCAGAATCATTCCAAAGGTAAGAAGAAATATACCTTTGACAAGAGTAATATTGAATGTTATTAGTGTCATAAATTTGGGCATTATGCTAGTGAATGCTGGAAAAAGAAGAGTGATCAATCAGAGCTAAGTACAAATATGACTGATATGAAAGTGGGTGATGGAGATAATCCCACAGCCTTCATCATGTGCAATGTTGGTGAAGAAGGGAGCCCCAAAGTCTGGTATTTTGACAGCGGTTGTAGTAACCACATGAGTGGTAATGAAAGTCTTTTTTCTTTCATTGATAAGAATGTAAAATCTAAAATTGGAATGGAGAACAATGGAATTTTTGCAGTTGTGGGAAAAGGATCTATTATGATCCACACCAAGCAAGGTGAGAGACAAGAAATTCAGAATGTTTATTTTGCCTCGAGTATAAAGCATAATTTGATGAGTGTTGGACAGCTCACTCAAAATGGTTACAAAGTTCTGATGGAGAATGAGCAATGTGTCATTTATGAGAAGGATGGGAGCAAGAAAATTGTTGTAGCTGTTCAAATGACAAAGAACCGAATGTTTCCATTGAAGGTGGAGATGTGTTTCTCTTTACAATTAGCAACTACACCTCCCAAGAAAGAATGTACAATAGTACAACAATCAGCCTTCAAGATCATGATTGAAGACCCCTCCAAGCTATGGCATTTAAGGTATGGACATCTTGGTTATGCTGGTTTAAATTTATTGTCCAAGAAAATAATGGTAGAAGATTTTCCATGTATTAAAGAGTTCAGTAGCAAGTGTGAGGCTTGTATTTTGGGTAAGCAACATAGGCTGCCCTTTAATTCTGGAAACACTAGAAGGGCAAGAGCACCATTAGAGTCGGTGCATACTGATTTAGTTGGCCCTATGCAAATCACTTCCATTCGAGGGAGTACTTATTTTATGACATTCATAGATGATTTCAGTCGTAGAACATGGGTTTACTTTATGAAAAATAAATCTGAAGCTTTTGATAAGTTTCTAGAATTTAAAGCCTAGGCTGAAAATGAATGTGGGAAAAATCTTAAAGTCCTAAGATTAGATAGAGGGGGGGGAATATACCTCCAATGTTTTTGTAAATTTTTGTAGGTAGAATGGTATAAGGAAATAACTTATAGCCAATTATACTCTGCAGCAAAATGGAGTGGCTGAAAGAAAAAATAAAACCATCGTTGAGATAACAAGAATCATGATGAAAGACAAAGGGCTCCCAATTGAATATTGGGGAGAGGCTGTAGCAATAATAGTATACTTAATAAATAGAAGAACTACAAAAGTAGTTCATGACAAGATTCCAATGGAAGCATGGACAAAGCATAGATGGATAGTTGAACACTTGAGAGTGTTTGGGTGTGTAGCATAGGCACACATGCCAAAGGAGAAAAGGCAAAAGTTTCAAGAGTTAAATATATAGATAGTAAATAAGCATAGCTGGAAGGAATAACTAAAACAAAAATGGGGATAGAGAACACCCCAGATAAATAGCAACGAACCAAACAAGAAACCAAAAAGAAAGGAAATGGGAAAGCAAACTAGGAACTACCATCCTCTCAGAGTCTAGATGGAGTCTTCTGTCTTCTTCTCCATCTCTATCATATTTTTTAAATTCTCCTTTAGTCCCATGATCTCCTTGTTGGGAAAAGTGTTATGATTCTTTTTCACTCTGGTTCTGGCTCAGGTATTATAGTTAGTAGTTTTCCTTGTTATAATTATCGTGTAATTTCTACCAACTACCACAATATAATCAACATTAATATTGAAACTTCCTCACTGAAACATGACCTTAGTCAGTATTAATATGGAAACTTCTTTATTGAATAATCTTGGTCATGTTGCTTTCTATTTCATTTTCTAGAAATTTCCATTGACCTATATAAATAGAGGAAGACATAATCAATATTAGTATAATATCTATTACATTATTTAGTCATTGATGAATGTGGTGATCAAATAGTTTGTGAAACTATTAGAATAGTTTTGAAATGTCATTTTGTAATCTTTTAAATATATCATTTTACATGAATCTAAAATAACCAATAAAAATATTATACATTTTTATAACAAATGGTATTAGAGTGGGTTCTATAATACCTCAAAAATGGGCTATAAGTTCATTAATCTCCTACATCTTCAATTCGAACGAAATCGACATCAAAGTCCTAATCTAAGGCACATCTAAACATCATCGAATCATAATTGATTATCTTAAATTCTGCATCGGGGAATATTCCTAGTAATATTCCTAATCATCATAATTATCTTTAATTTTATTATTATTTGGCAATAAATCACATTTATCCTAAAAATTTGATTAATTAAATATTTTGTATATTTAATTAATTAGATTTAATATTTGCCACTTAATTGTTTAATTAAATTTAATTCTATCTATTATTAATTGTATTATTTAATTTTGACAATAAATCAAAATTCCTATGAATAATTGATTAAATTCTTATTTAATTAATTAAAGCATGTTGTCATTATTTAATAATATAATAAAAATTTGGTAAAATATTTAATTAACCCATAAATTAATTATTTTATTTCAAAAAGTAGTTAAGTTGAGAATAAATCACTTTATTTATTTATTAAATCATAATTATCCATGTGCACATTCAAGGACCAATTAAACTCAAAATTGGAAAATCAATGCAAGTTATTAACTTTTTGGAACTCAACATCCTTTTGGAGTTCAAAAAGCTGATCTAAACTCTAATTTGAGTTAAAAAGCTATTTTTGCATGTTTTTGCATGGTTTTGAGAATTAACTATCTCTCATGATCAGATAACTCAAAAATCAATTTGAGTGATTTATGGCTTTTCCCATGCACCTCCAAAGCCCTGGATTTCTATAAAAACAAGGCTCAGCTCTTCATATCTCATCTCATATTTTGCACAATCACGCTGGAGAATTGGAATTGAAGAATCAAAGCTCTTGCGAATCGACATCTTTGTGAGATCAATCTTATTTTTGCATTCATATTACATATCATTGTTAGATTAGCATTGCATATCAATTTTCAATAGCATTGCATATCAATTTCATTTAGCATAGATTCATATCAGTTTTATCACTCTTATTGCATAGAAAAATACCAAAAAAATAACTTAATTGCATTCAATCTCATATCTAGATCAATTGCATTCAAATCCTTCGTTTAGGTGTTGTCTAGGTCACTGATCTCGATAAACAATTTGAGAACATTAATCTTGCACCTACTAGAAGGCAGTAAATCGCTTGGTTAGATAGCTTTCAATTTTGCACGATTTTGATTATAGCTCACCTCTAATGTTTTACTAAGTGTTGTGTCTACAGATCAGGTATAATTTTCACACACACATTTCTGGTGCCCACCGTGGGGCCCTGAAACGGGTTTCCCTTCATTTCTATCAATTTTCTATCTTTTGAGGATAAAGGTTTCAAGGGTCCTGGTATACTCTGTAGGATGTTATTTTTTGTTTCTTTTTTGCCTGCAAAAAGGAAAAAAATAAATTTTTTGGCACTTTTTCTATCAAAGTTGTCCGTACATAGTGATTTTTAGCATTCTATCCGTACTTCTGTACATCTTTGTATGAATTCTCACGTGAGATTTCACTTGCGTCGCACAAGATTTCTTTCTGTGTCGCGCGAAATTTCACTGGTATCATTTTTGTGCGTGAAAAATCACTTTCTCGCGCAAGACTGCAGTTGCTCGCGCGAGACTTTATCTTTTATCGCGCAAGACTCCACTTCCTCACGCGAGGCTTCATATTTTTGTCACGCGAGATTGTACTTCCTCGTGCGAGACTTTATCTTTTATTGCACGAGACTCCACTTCCTCACGCGATGCTTCATATTTTGTCACGCGAGATTGTACTTCCTCGCGCGAGACTTCATCCTTCATCGCGCAAGATAGTACTTCCTCACATGAGACTTCATTCTTCATCGCGCGAGATAGTGTTTCCTCACACGAGACTGCATTCTACCTCGCGCGAGATTTTGCTACAGAGACACATAATTTGCAAATTTGTACTTTCAAATTATTGATTCTAATGCTTACAGTTTGTTGTTGATTGGTCTTGATTTTGTACTTTCAGACATGTGCTAAATTTTGGATTGCAGAGCATTGGACCTAAGGTATTCTTCTCAAGCTGATAATATTTCAATTTGGATCCTAAAATAAATCTCTTGTGTCTGGCTTGTGTGCATCCTTTCATGCTTTTATCTATTTCTACACACTTGCATAATTGATACTAGGTTGTGATCCCTTAAGGATTCATTAAGTAGTCTTAGAATACTTATGATTGATCTTGATTGCTATCTTGGGTTATTGGACTCGCTAATCCACCGACCCCTCATTTCCACCCTGTGGTTGCAATCTCAGCGCCATAAAGGGGAGGGGTCAACAGGACAGAAGCGTTAAGTGTTCCACTTGGCAACCCTTTTGTGCTTTTAGGAACTCACTTGTTTTCTAAGTTGGGGACTTGTTTTTAGCTTGTGTGAGGTGTTAAGTGTTCCACCTTGTGGACTCATCTCATATTCGCTTTAAACGTTAAGTGTTCCTCTTTCTACTTTTTGGATGCTTTTGGTAGATTTGCTTTCAGAACATACATCTGTGCTCACATAGTAATTAGGCCCTATGAACACTATTCATGATTCTTGAGAGATTGGATTCCTAGTGAAATCCTTCCTTGACGACGGAATCCTTGTAGGTAGGGAGGATACTTAGTGCATTTCACATTCAGCTTGGTTAGTGCGTCTTCTCTTATTGATCGACACATTCTCTCTCCGGAGAGGTTGATAGATCATGTGGGGTTGATATCACGAGCTTTGGTGAATCAAAATTGGTTAGTGCATCTTCTCTTATTGATTGATACATTCTCTCCCCAGAGAGGTTGATAGATCACGTGGAGTTGATATCACAGACCTTGTTGGAACAAAACTTTGTCTTAGCGTGTCAGATTAATCTGCTTGCTTTGTTTGGGTTAAAAGTGAAGAGGTGTCAAAACCTTGAATCTGGAGCCAAGTCCCCTTGTGGTATACTATTGTGAGTCATCTTTAGAGAGGGTTAACCGTAGCGGACAATCCCTTCACAGGGAAAACTACATTGACGGAACCTCAAGTGGTAATAGCCATTTTTGCCATGGTAGTGACAGCCGCTATATAAATTTCCTTGTGGAAGAAATCTCCACGGGTATGGTTCATTGTTGGGTTGTCAGATCTCCCTAGCAGCTCTCGAAGATTAAGTTCTCGGACTATGTCAAAACCCTGGTGCGCTGGGATTGGAGTTCACCCCTTTGAATCATAAAAGTTGCAGAGTCAAACCATTACTAAAAACCCTAGAGAGGCCAATTTTTCATTCTCAGGTATATGTGTGTTATTGCAAAACTTTTCAGAACATACACAATTAGTACTCTCAGGGATTAGCACAATTTGGTCACTTGATTGTTCATGCGCAAGGTTGCTTTTGCCCTTGTTCATTGTTTTCAGATGTGCTTGGAATCACTTGCTTGCTATTTTGCATGCTTATTTATCTACTTGGCTATTAAAAATGATCAAATCTGGTATAACCTTCAAAATTTGGACAGTACAATTTGCAAACAATACAAAACTGAAGACCTTAAATTTTGCAAAAATTGACGTAAAATCTTTCTGGAGTGAAAAGTCATTTCAGGAAGTCAAAAGTCATACGAGTTTTGTCAAGTGTCGTTTCAGTATTACCCAACTGGCGTATGAGTTTAGCAACTGTCATTTCATAGACTACCTAGTGTCGTACGAGTCTGCAGAGTGTCATTTGGAAAAATTTGAGAGAGTTGTCAAAAATTGTCAAATCGCAAGATATCCAATGTTTCCAGCCTAGTTCCAGAATCTATTGAACAAATCACTATGTCAAGAACAAATCAATAGCTATTGAAAATCAGTAAAAATGTCTCAAAGAATCAGTACACATGAGGAAGAAATTCTGATTGCCGCTATGATGAAGTAGCTGCAAGCTATGCAAGTTGAACTTAACAATCTTAAGAAAGAGAAGGAATCTAAAGAGTTCTCCATGGAATCTCTATACTCTTTTCCATTTGATAAAGACTTGTACACGTCACCATGCCCCCAGACAAAATATGAGCAATGTGACAATCCCTATGATACCTCTTCCACAGAGAGTGACACATCCAGCTTTGGAGACTATGATAACTATGATGACAGACAATGTAATGATACCTATGACACCTCTATTCCTAAGAGTCCTCCTCATCGTTCGTTCCTACTTACTACAAATGGGCCGTCACATTGGATAGATCATGATGGTGATCCATATGATTCTGATTTTGAAAGAGATTTTGATGGCTTTTGTGGACAATACCTTGATGATGATCCATCTACTACTGCTGAGGACTATAAAATACATCGTGCTAGCTTGAAACATCAATATTATAAGAATCCTTCTCCTAAGAACTCTCTAGCTGAAAATAAAGATTACACTCTCAAGCATGATCATGTTAATGTTGAACCTTTGTTTGGTGATGGTTCCCTTCCATCCCCTACTTCCTCCAATACCTGTACATTTCTTAAAGCTTCCGAGTCTTTCAAATCTTTCATAGAACCTTCATCCGACACAAGCTTTGATATTTTTCATGTGGTTCCCTATAGTTATCCTCTAGGGCTACCTCTTAAAGAAACTCAAGCTAACCTTCACTTGGCTGCAAAGACTTTCAATAATGATAAACCTAAAGAGCCTAAGCCTTCATATGCTATGATCCCTACTTCAGCTAGTCCTCCACCATCTCTTCCAAAGTCATCCATACAATCCCAACATGCTTCCTTGTCCTTAGAAGTGGCTCCATGTCAAGAGGACTCTAAAAATGATGAAGAAAAGAACATAAAGAAAGATCAAGATCAAGAACCCTCCATGTTATCCAATCCTTTTCATGATGTCTCTTATCCGTTTCATGGTTCTTTTAATCTTGCATCCCCTTTCCCATTCATTCCGCCATGTCTAAAGTCTTCTCCTAAGCAAGATCAAGCTACTACTTACACTATTGAGCTTATTGAAAATCAAAATGACCTTACTACACTTGCGCTTTCCAAAGATGATACTTCCGTTAAGGTTGGTAAAAATGGTGTTGTTCCTTCCAATGTTAAGCCTATTGAAAATCAAGAGAAAAATTATGCACTTGTGCTATCCAAAGATCTTTGTCAAGATCAAAGTCTTCCATCTTCTTGTTCTACCACTCCATGTTCACTTCCACTTTCTACTCTTCCTAAGTCTTTGCAAGCTTTGAACAATCCTATCAAAGAAGGTGCTCATATTCAAGATGTCCATGATTCTATTGAAGATCCTAATGCTCACTCTAAAGATGTTGATATCCTTGGTTGTCATATAGATGCTGATGAACTTATTGATTATCCTTTTGTGTCTTCCACTTCCATCCTTGGACCTCTTCCACCACTACAAAGGGCTTCACATCTTCCTTCCATCTTGGGTCCTTATGTCCCTTCACTTTCCCCTCCTAACTCTCCTGATTCGCCATCCATCTTAGGTCCTTACATACCTCCATCTCCTATCTTTCCTCAAGATCAACATAGATGCATACCCTTGAATCCTTTTCATCCACCCACCCATCAAAACTAGTCATATCCTCCTTCTTCCACAAGTCCCAAGTCTTTTGGAAGTAACTTGAATGTTCAATACAAGAAAAATACGCAATACAAGAATCCATCAAAAAGAGAAGATCACCATGTCTCCTCTAAATGACATGGAAGCATAAAGTCAAAAGAGATATCTAAGAAAAAAACTACAAGACAAGTATGGGTTCCAAAATCCATCATTGAAGATATTATCTCTAGATCATCAAAAGGAAATAAAAAGCCTACAGCTATATGTATTGCAAAGTCTCTCTTGAAAGAGTCTGGTGTTGAGAAAAAAGTGAAATTGACATTCAAGCTTCCAAAGGCTTCCACTTCATTTCAATCCAAAAATATTCTTCCATTCCATGTGCCTAAACCACAACCTCTACTATCCATTCACCATATTCCTTCACATATTCCTTCATTCATGATTCCTCCACCCTCTCACCACCCTTCAAGGTATGTGTTGATGTTGAGCTTGCCTTCCTTTCCATCTAACCTTTCACAATCCTTCCATGCATTATCCTTCTACCTTCTATCATTTTTTCTCATTTGCCTATTCCTCCTATCTTCCAACCTCACTCGCTTTACATAAAACCTTATCCTCCATTTTTCTCTTCCATCTCCCTTTCCCTATCAACATCTTTGAGCATATCATTTTGATTCCTTGGCATATCATAGTTTATCCTTTCAAGGAGCACTATTTAAAAAGCTTGCCTTCTTCCAAAAATTCAAAAAGAAATAAAAATGAAAAAAATTTGAAAATGTACCTTGGTGAAAACCTGGAAACAGGCGCCTTGGTAGCAAAAGTAAAGAGAAATAAATTGATCCTATGGTGAAAACCACTCCCTTGTGGCACCTTGGATAAGTACCATGATGAAAACCTAGCAATCAGGCATCATGCGTAGTTCTTCTACATATTTCATCCATTCCATCTTCTCTCTTTGATCTTGACAATGTTGATCTATACATGAACATTTGGCTATCCTGTGAGCTATTTTACAGTGATCTTGCTTTCATTTCTTCCATGTTTAGCCTTCATATCCATCTTCCTCCATTCATTATAGCCTTTTGCTATACTTTTCCCCTTTGGTCTTGATCTAAGAAAGAAAGAGTAAAACACGGTGTTATGAAGTCTCTTGACATGTCTACTCCTTTGGACTACATCCTTTCCTTCTTTGGCATTATGCTTTTGTGACTTATCCTATGCTGGCCTTTCATTGCTTGTCCAAATGTGCTTTACATGACAATTTTTCCCTAGCTTGGGTATTCTTGAGGATTTTTCCCTTGAGGATTTCTTCCCTTCATTCTCCTTCATTCTCTTGTCTTCCATCTCTTCCACCAGCTTGTCAATCCCTCTTGTTCTCCACCTTGCCAGACATTGGGACTGCACGATATGATCTTGCTTGGGATTTTGCAATGGAAAAAGATGCTATCAAGTATACCAAGTATCAGAACCAGTATCAGAACAAGTATCAGAATGAGTATCAAAATGAGTATTAGAACAAGTATCAGAACAAGTATCAGAACTAGTATCAAAACTAGTATCAGAACAGGTATCAGATCAAGTATCAGAACACCTACTGGGGCTACACCTTTCACTTTAGTTTATGGGTCTGAAGCGGTACTACCTATTGAGGTTGAAATCCCATCACTTAGAATCAGAATGCATGGTCTAGTAACTGATGATGACTACAAAGTGTCTAGGTTACAAGAACTGGAACTACTAGATGAGCGTAGACAAGCAGCGTATGATCATCTCAGAGTGTATTAGAAAAGAATGTCTAGAGGCTACAACAAGAAAGTCAGACATAGAGAATTTCAGGTTGGTGATCTAGTGTTGAGAGAAAATCCTAAAAATCAATCACATCGAGGACGCAAGCGGAAGTTCGAACCCAATTGGCTGGGTCCCTTTGTTATCACTACTACTTTTGGCTCTGGTGCCTATCAACTCTCAATGCCTAAAGGAGAACAGCTCCGAGAACCAATCAACGTTCTCCATCTGAAGAAATTCTATGCCTAAGGCATTCAGTCTATGGTAAAATGTCCTAAAAAAATTATAAAAATCAGAAAAAGTCTTGAAAAAATGAACATCTTGGTGAAAACCTAGCAATAGGTGCCTTGATGATTCACAAAAAAATCAAAAAAATATCAAAAGTACAAAAAAATTGAAAAAATGAAAAATACAAAAAAATGAAAAAAAAAAAAAAAGAGTGCCTTGGTGAAAACCTGGAAACAGGCACCTCGGTAGCAAAAATAGAATCTCTACCAAGATGGTGAAAACCTGGCAAACGGGCGTCACTTGTTCCAAATGCTCCATCTATTAGCACAATCTTGGTCTTTCCCAGCTTTCAGTCTTGCTTTAGTTTGTTCATATCTCCTAGTTTGTTTCAACATTTCCAGTTTTTAATAAGTTGGTCTGTACACCAATCAGCTTGCGCGTCTGTATCCTATCAATGTTCAAACTTGGGGGAAATCAATGTCATATCCTATGGTCTCCCATGTATCTTAGATGGATCATATCTAGTCAGTGTCCTTTGAAGCTTCCAGTTGAGTCTGTCTGTCTGTCTCGTCTCCAGAAAGGATTTTGCATCTACAACAATCAAACATCAAAAATCAACTAAAAACAAGTTGTGCTTTTCATGCTTTTATCTCCTTGTATGCTTACTGATTCGCATTGAGATTTTTTCATATTGTGTCGCTTCGAGCTCTTCGATGATGTCCTTTATAGGATTTAGAGAGTGATGGCTGGGGGCATAATCTTTTCTTTGTTTTCTTCTTGTATGTGAAAATCTAAAAACTTTGGAAATTTTGGATTGAAATGGTGTCTGACTATAAGAGCCTCTATCTTGAATTAGATGGCCATGCGTACCTCGACCATTAATACCCAGAAAATTTAAGGACGTTTGATCTAACTATTATCTTTTTAAAGTAAATTCTTTCTCCTACTATGAAACGCGATCTTGCCTAAGGAGGTGAACGATAAAGGGTCACTACGGGTGATTCACACTGGATTTAGAATGATCTTTTGATTGTTTGATGTGTATGTTAAATGCAAGGCGTACTCAGGTCATCACGAAGTTTATGTTTTGATGCTTATACAAATTGCTATATCAAAATAGACATGATATTCAGGTCATCCTGGCGTTTGTGCCTTGGTGCTTATATCTAATCCGACATTCCAAAAATAAAATCAATATTCATATGTCCATGGTTTCCTAGCCAGTGGGTGTTGTATTGATTCTTGCGCATACAAATCAATATTCATATGTCTATGGTTTTTTTTTTAGCTAGTGGGCATTGTATTGATTTATCCGGTTACCTAAAAGTTCAATGATGATAACAAATCAACATATGATCAGTGACTAGGTCCTAGGTCTTAGGTTGCATTTCATTTTGCATGTCTCATTGCATTTTGCATGTTTGCATGATCTCACAATGACTAAACGAACTTCAATGCTTAAACAATTCTTCAATCACCTCTTCCAGTCTAACAAGAGTTGAATCTCACACGAAGGTTCCTCCAATGAAATAGCAAGTAGAATCCTTTTTCAGGATCAAAATTCAAATCTGAGATCATTCATATTATTAATTGCTTGCATAATCAACCTTCAATCATTACAAAAATCCAGTATTCAACTTAACTGATTACCTTCCATCAAACTATCAAAATTTCAACTTTGTCAACTATGGTCAACTCATGGTTTAACCTAGTCAAACATGGTCTCCAGGACCTCTAAACGATGTAGAATGCGCTCTTGAACATGTATAACCACTTTTCCAATCAATTAACATGCTTCTCAACTATCAACGCTGACTTTTCTTGTCAGATTTCAATTTTAATCCTGAAGGGGGCATGGTATTGCACATCATTCAAAGTCTGTCAATCAAATCTATCAATATCTTTCATCAGTGATCAAGACAAACAATCACGTCTAGTCGCTGATTCATCAAAAGTCCTCATCGCTCGGGGAAAATCTATCATCACTTGGGGCATATCAGATTCATCAAGATCCATATCAATCTGGTATTCTCCTAATCTTGTAAATTGTATCAGTTTTTGCAACTATCAGATCATAGTGTTCTTTCCTTGGTTCTTTGGCAACTGAAGGATTCAGATGTGATACCTGCTAGTTCTGCTAAGACAATCGAGTCTAGAATGGGTCACTCACTTCTTATCAATCCTAAGGTTTGGAATCAGGCATTTTGACACTTTTTCGCAATCATAGGTTCATTTGCTGCTATAGTGAACATTATCTTTGGTCATTCAAGACCTATTATCTCCATCTCAAATTAATATCAATCAGCTTCTGTCTCATATCAATTATTAATTTCAAACATTAGTTTCATATCTTTATCAAACACAAACTATCTTTGAACCACTGTGCTTCGCACATTAATTCAAAGAGGGGCAAAATGTAATACCCCAAAAATGGGCTATAAGTTCATTAATCTCCTACATCTTCAATTCGAATGAAATCGACATCAAAGTCCTAATCTAAGGCACATCTAAACATCATCGAATCATAATTGATTATCTTAAATTCTGCATCGGGGAATATTCTTAGTAATATTCCTAATCATCATAATTATCTTTAATTTTATTATTATTTGGCAATAAATCACATTTATTCTAAAAATTTGATTAATTAAATATTTTGTATATTTAATTAATTAGATTTAATATTTGCCACTTAATTGTTTAATTAAATTTAATTCTATCTATTATTAATTGTATTATTTAATTTTGACAATAAATCAAAATTCCTATGAATAATTGATTAAATTCTTATTTAATTAATTAAAGCATGTTGTCATTATTTAATAATATAATAAAAATTTGGTAAAATATTTAATTAACCCATAAATTAATTATTTTATTTCAAAAAGCAGTTAAGTTGAGAATAAATCACTTTATTTATTTATTAAATCATAATTATCCATGTACACATTTAAGGACCAGTTAAACTCAAAATTGGAAAATCAATGCAAGTTATTAACTTTTTGGAACTCAACATCCTTTTGGAGTTCAAAAAGCTGATCTAAACTCTAATTTGAGTTAAAAAGCTATTTTTGCATGGTTTTGAGAATTAACTATCTCTCATGATCAGATAACTCAAAAATCAATTTGAGTGATTTATGGCTTTTCCCATGCACCTCCAAAGCCCTAGATTTCTATAAAAACAAGGCTCAGCTCTTCATATCTCATCTCATATTTTGCACAATCACGCTGGAGAATTGGAATTAAAGAATCAAAGCTCTTGCGAATCGACATCTTTGTGAGATCAATCTTATTTTTGCATTCATATTACATATCATTGTTAGATTAGCATTGCATATCAATTTTCAATAGCATTGCATATCAATTTCATTTAGCATAGATTCATATCAGTTTTATCACTCTTATTGCATAGAAAAATACCAAAAAAATAGCTTAATTGCATTCAATCTCATATCTAGATCAATTGCATTCAAATCCTTCGTTTAGGTGTTGTCTAGGTCACTGATCTTGATAAACAATCTGAGAACATTAATCTCGCACCTACTAGAAGGCAGTAAATCGCTTGGTTAGATAGCTTTCAATTTTGCATGATTTCGATTATAGCTAACCTCTAATGTTTTACTGAGTGTTGTGTCTACAGATCAGGTACAATTTTCACACACACAGGTTCAAACTCTCTACAATGAACCAACAGTGAAAGCCAAAGGTTGCATCCTATGAACCGAGCTAGAATTTGTATGAGCCACTACATTGGGGAACAGAGTGTCTAGAGAATCATATGGATTGAAGACCTGCCTTCTCAGCCTTTGGAGATTGAGTTGGAATTTGATTTTATTTGAGCCAGTAAAACTATTTCCTTATTAATTTGGAGTGTGTCTCTACAAAAAATTGTGGTCTCATTTGCGAGGATTGTTTTTGTTTCAACAAAGGATAGAATTGACTACAATAAGAGTGATTATCTATACAACTTTAGAAGCCTCCCCCTACACCATATGATGTTCTCATCAATCACTATAGAAACACTGCATAAAGGGCATGGTTTGGTGTATGTAATCTTTGTTCTTTTTCTTCTTTAGGGTTTAGAAACAAAATTAGATTTTGGGTCAAGTAATTGAAGGAAAATAAAAAATTTATTCCATTATAGAGATTGTAGTTGACAAGCTAGATAAGTATTCTTCTTTGAATTTTCACACTTGGAAAATGAAAATTCAAATGCAATTAATGAATAAAAATTTATGGGGAATAGTAAATGGAAAAGTAAGCCCACCTACAAATACAAATAATTTATTAGATTGAAGTAGTAGAAATGATGAACCCAAGGCTATTATTGATCTTGCATATTCTAATTTTGAGTTGCATCACATAGTTTAGACAAAAATTCAAGTGAAATTTAGGATGAGTTGAATAAATTGTTTGGAGAAAAATTGCTTAATGCAAAGTTTTGTTTGAAACTTCAACTATTTAGATTTAAAATGGAAGATGGAATTACAACATGTCAACTCACATAAGTAATTTGAGGTCTCTTCTCAAACAACTAGCATAAGTCAAGGCTCATGTAGATGATGATGATGCTAGAGGTATATTATTGAACAACCTTCCTATAAAATATAGTAATGTTATTTTTACACTTAGCCAAATAACCTCTTAAAAATTAGAAGATATGATTTGAGCTATTTTAGTAGAAGAGATGAGAACAAATGAAAAAGATGCAGAAGGTGTTTCTCAACTAGAAAATGTGTTATATGTTCAAAACCATAATAAAAGATCAAGTATAAGGAATGAGGAAATCAAATGTTATTATTGTAAGTAAAAGGGTCACATAGCTTGGTCTTGCAAAACCCATGCTAGAGATGTTCTTAAAGATAATCTCAAAGATGAAGGCAATAACACTTGTGTTGAGAATGAGGATTCATCACATGATGAAGTTATTATTTCTGAATCTTTCAGTGATCCTGGAGAATTATTATAAGCCTTCACTTTATGGAGGTTTGTGGCACAGGAGGCTAGAGGTAATTCTATCATCTCAAGTTAGCTTCTTGCTTTGAGATGGTGTTTGGTATGAGAAGTATTTTTTATTTAATTTCTTATTTTATTCTTGGTGATAGTTTTTCAAAATTACATCTATTGTTGAGCTTGGTTTGTGGAGGAAGGTGTTGATGTGTGTTTTATAACTCACCAAATAGTAGAACAAAATACCGAGATATATTATCCTCTCTTGAACAAAGTACTGCATATGCTAAGATTGCAAAAAAGATCATATGATAACTCCAAGGTTCCTCAACTCATGGATATGTTCGATGTTGATGTGATTTGATGATGATCACAAGGGGCCTTACATTTTTTATCCTTTATATCATGATGCATAGGGTCTTCAAAAAATATTTTCAATTAAGTGCTATTTTTTTGGTTTTCACTAGATATGCGGAAATGAAAAGGGTTTAGGGTTCAAAGATCCTAATCTAATCCTAAGGGTAATGATGGCCAAGGAAAGTATGTTGATGGACAAGTTCCTTAATTTACTGAGTCTTGCTTCACCAAGTCAAGCTACAACTACATGAAGACCAGTGCAATCTTCAAAGGTTTGTGCGAATGATCAAATTTAGGCACATGGATAAGAGTTCAGGATAACTTTGCACAATGCTTTAGAATTACTAAAACGTCAAAAGTATGAACTAGAGAAACTCATCAAAACATCATCATATTCTCTAAAACATTCATCACACTTTCTCTACCAAACTTAATCTAATTGAGAGAATAATGAAACCAAGCAAGCATTAGGACACATCAAATGTTCACCACACTTCAATGAAAATTCTATTTTCTCAATAGCTCATAAGAAACAATCTCAAAATTCACTCATTTAAAAATGAGAAGAGGCCTTATATAGGTCTTCAAAAACAACAAGGGGCCCAGATCAAAACAATAATCGATGGCCTAGATTTTACCACCTTAGCCCTAATTAGGGTTAGGGCATAGAAGAGGGAATCTAAATTAATGCAAGGAAGAAACCACTACCATAGTGGGTAATAAATTCCCATGATGCATGCATGCTCAAGAAGAGAGTGAGGTGTCATAAATGACCACTACATGAATGTCCACTATGCATTAAATGCATCTAGTGTTGACCTCTGCATTTGAATTCTTGGAATGTACCCAATTGGCCTCCAACTCATCAATGCTGACACTCGATGCTGCTTCTTGCCTGAATTCCAATGCCAACACTACCCACTCTGACCTCTTCAAGCTATCCTCCCATTCTGGTAATAGATCTAGGGCTACGTGCATATTGTTTGAGAAGGAAGAGAGGTTCTCAAAATCATCCCTTATGAATGAGTTAAGCCTAAAGAACTCCTCCAATTTCCTCTTCACGTTGTTTATTGTTATTTCCTCCTTGGCCAACCTTTGCACCATAATGATGCAATGGTATTGGAGAGCTCCTACCAAATATTCTCAACTATCCCCTTCAATCAAGCTGACTCCCTACTAAAATGTTCAAACATGTCCTTTGCCAGAAGAACTACACAATAGCACCAAGATAAATCATATGCTCCTTATCCAATGACCTTTCCATCAACCAAGACCTACCTAGGCATTTCCATTAGCTCTTGCAAGTCAGAGATTCCCTCATCCTCATAGATATGCTCATTTTCGCAAGTCTCCTCTATGCAATGAATTCAAGAAAGAATGGCCAATGCCTTATCGAGAATTCGTACTAACTCTTTAGTGTGGATGTAGGCCTCATCCTTGATCCCCTCAATCCAAGTCTTTACACCCTATGCAATCCTCCTAATCTGGTCGATGGCTTCAACTAACTTGGCAGGAACATCTATCAGTGCAACAAAAGATAGGTCCTCTTCTCAAATTGGGTGAGGCAACCTATCAATGTATGCACATAAAGCCCTGTTCTCTTCCTTCACCCTCTGATATTTTTCCTCTAGCCTCCTCATGTTATCCTTAATAGCTTGTGCTGAGTCATCAAATTCCTCCATGACCTGTGCTCGAGAGGCCTGACCAATATCTACTTCTATTATGTGATACTCCTCAGGAGCAATTTTATCTTTGGTCTTGTCGACTACTGGAGTCACTATCTATAAAATTCTGGATCTGGATTCTCCTCTGATGACCTTGGTGATTTTTTTGGCCTTTCCACTTTCTCTTGATCGGTCAATTTGATTGAGAATCTCTTGTAACTCAACCACAGGGTCTACCTCCTTTTCTTGGCTTCTCTAAATCCTCTACTTGAGCCACTCTGGAACATGTGTATTTGGGTCCCTCTGTACTGCTAGCTCTTCTCATCCTTGCACTGCTCTAGTATCAATCTCCTCATCTCCAGGACTTTCTGCCATTGCTTCAGGAGTAGGTGCCTCTATCATAGGGATCTCCTCTTCTTCTACTGGGGCCTTTGCTTCTACCTCAGGAATTTCTTCCTAAATTATCTTCCTAAAGAAGACACCAAGACTCTCCTCTATTGTCAAATCTTGTTCCCTGATTGTTCCTAGCATGAGCCTCTCATTGGCATTAATGCTCAATCTATCTTGAATCGGTCTTGTCATGCGTTTCTCCCCTTGCTATGTTCTTCTTTCAATTGCTTCTCCTACCTACCGGGTGAATGCTCCAATTTCGTATACACTGGGAGTCCAGTAAGGAGAAGATGGTGCACCCTCAGACCTTAATCTCTTCTGTTTTGGTTCTTCAACATGAAGACCTAATCTCCTCTTTATATGCATTTCTTGAGCTACACACTTTTCCTTTCTATGTTTTGTATTGCATGATGGGATGTCTCTTTCTTCTACACTTCCTCCAGATGGCTGCCTTGGTCTCTCATCTTACAGCTATGGATGACCTATCAACTTGTAGGTCCAATCTTCTTTTGACATAGTCATCCTTTCAAGTTTTTGTTCTACCCCCCACCTTATGAAGTCCACAACTAGCTTCGTTAATACATCAAGATCCATGATCTCTTTCCTCTACCAATCATAAGGATGACTAACCTTTTCCTTATCTAGATTAAAACCTCTCTGGAGTACATTCGGGTCTTCTTCCATTTGATCAGGAATGTGGACAATCTTACATGCCTTGATCAGGTCCAAGGTTAAGCAGGAGCACATCCTCTTCCTGACCTCATTCTCATTAAATGCATTTTTTGAAAAATCCACAAGGTGAGCCTTGTGTTGATGGCTCATCTCTACCACTACTCTAATCTTATTATATGGGTCAAAAGCTGGCCTTCCTAGATAGAGTGGTAGATGGAAGAATTTCAGCTCATCAGATGACCTGTCAGCTGCTGGAAGACAAGGACACACTTCAACTCCATCACCTCTAATGGACAAGGGGAAGTCTAGTGCTAGCTTCTTCTTCTTCTTCATGACTTTTTCATAAGCTGTCAACTCCTTGGTGACTTCCAACAAGACCATTTTATCGATAGGGTACTGTGGAAGCTTGAATGGATACTCAGAGAATCCTACAATCTAATATAGTAGAAAGTGGGAAATTCAATGAACCACACCCCAAATTCCTCCACCAGCATCATTGCCTCTAAAGACAATCTCATATGTAAGCCCTTCTTCAAGGTTCTCACAATGCGCATTGCAAATCCATCATTAACTTGAGTGTAGCCATCTATAGCATGTAGATGCAGCTATGGGTAATAGTCATGGACCCTTAACCTTGGACTTCCACTTTTGAGGACTCCCTTGTACCTCAATCCTCCATACCTCATATTTTGTGCCAGCATATATATTACATATGAACTCATGAACAATTTCTTTGTATGCTCCAGATTCCTTAGCTGCTCATCGAGGTTGTCACTAATCAACCCAACACAATCAATGTGATTGAACTCCTCTACTACCTATTAAATAAAGTACCACATCCATGTCTTGAATATGTAAGAGTGGGGTAAGCCAAATATCCTATTGAAAATCATTATTAGATCATTGTATTCATGGTGGAAATCCATCCACACAAGCTCCTTGGGAAACTTAGAGTAGTGGGTTTTATTCCTCCTCATCCATTTGATGTTGATGATCTCATCACAATGTTGAACCCTTACTGTGTAGACTCGATGTGCCTACTCCTTTGTATTCGAGACCAACCTTCGAGATGAAGGGATCCCAAATGCCTTAGTAATGGCTTGCGGAGAGAGATCTATAATGATATTCCCATCTGAGTCCTTGATCGTTCTATCACTAGAATGATAATGTTTTGCACATTCCACAACCAACTCAACATGCTGAAAGGTAGGAGGGAATCTGGCTGTAGCTACAATTCCATTGTTCACAATCTGGGTAACTAGGTGTGTCGGCTAATGATCTTTGTAGCCAAACATCCTTCTCTAGGACTCGCTCAAATAAAGGCATCCAAGATTCATGTCCTTTACATCAATCCACTTTGAGACAATCTTGGATTCCAGGTAGAATTCTCTCTATTCATTCTTGATTAGTTGCCTTCTGCTTACGCTAGTTCCTTTGGGTTCAGCCATCTGCAAAATAGAAAAAACTTATAAGAGCATAAAGAAAAAGCAAAGAAAAGCACTTCATACCAAAATTCAAATATCTACCAAAATTTCTTCATCATGTCCGAAATTCAATTTTCTCTCTCCTCATGGAGATTTTTACCTATGATCAACTTACTGAAAAAAAGTTTGAAAATTTCACAAACTTCTTCACACTTCCCTAGAAATAATCCTTCTCTCTCTACTAAAGAATGCTCTCTTGATTTGTGTGAAAATGAGATGACCAAAGCCTTCTCTTATAGATTCACAAAAACTTGAAAAGTTATTTTAAAGCCTATAGGCTAAAATTAGGTAGCTGCCCCATTTTAATACAAGTTTCCATTTTTTCAAAAAGATTCGCTGCCACTTGTCTGTGTTCTTGTCCCGCTTTATGGAATCTGCCAATTTGAGCACTTTGTCTTCATGAGGAAGCTTTCCTATTCCTCAAAATTTTCCAATTTTTTTTGGTTTTTGATTTTATTTTTTTAGATTAACTAATTAAATATTAATAAAAACTTAATATTTAAATAATTTCAGTTTGAAAACATAAAATTTTAAAGCAATTTCCAATTTTGAATTTTCATTCAGTAATTGCATTTTTTGTTTCCTCAATTTTTTGTTTTAATTAAATATTGATAAAATCAATATTAATTAATTTTCAATTTAAAATCCATATCAATTTCCTTCATGCCCTTTCTTTCCATTTTTTTGATTTTTTAAAGATTAATTAATTAAATATTAATAAAAATTAATATTCAATCAATTTTAAATTTGAAACCAAAAAAACCAAAAAAACTTTATTACTTTGAACTCAGGGTGTGTCGGATTTAGGCTCAAGAATTCACTCTGATATCTAGTAGTTTCATGCCGAAGATGAGAAGTTAGGATTTTGGGCTTGTTGTGGATTTCATCCTTAGCACTCATTCCATGAGTGACTCTCATTTTCATTTCCACTCTCTTTGGAGTGGGAATTTTAGTGTGTGAAGGAATTTTGTCCTTAGGACTCATTCCCTGAGTGCATGCTATTTGTGCTCCAAGGAATGTGGGAGAAAGATTCTTCATGTGTGAAGGATTTGTTCTTCTTTGTAGTCTTTTTTGACCATGTTGACCTATGCTCCAAGGATGTTGGGAGTGGGATTTGAAGGATGTGATGGATTTGTTCATGAGCACATTAATCCATGACCAAGGCAGGATTGCACTTTGCAAAGAGTAGGAGCGAGATTCTCACATGGTGAAGGAATGTCATCCTCAGCACTCATTCCTCCACCTTCTTGTATTTGTGCTTGAGAGAAGACCAGAGTGGGATTAGGGAGAACTCAAGGAATCTATCCTTGACACACATTCCACTATGGACCCATAAATGCACACAAGAAAGAACAGGAGAGGGAATTTTCTTTTTGAAGGCATTCATTCTTTTGCAGATTCCTCCTCTCTACTCCCTTTGGGAATCCATTATTTTTAGGAGGAAAGGCTTTGTCTGAGACGACTACAGAGAGATTTACATCGATATAGCACAAATCCAAAAGTATTTAGGCTGGATAGGAGGGAGAGGGGTCCCATTGCTAATGGGTGATGTGTGGAATAGAGGCCACAACATCTGGTGACTCCATGGGTGAAATGTTGAAGACATTTCAAGGATAAAAATTTACTTGGAACCTAGATTCCTTGGTTAACAAACTTATGCTATCATTAAGATAGAAAACATAAATTGAAAGGGGAGGAGAACCATATATTGGATCAAGACACTATCATCCTTGAATTACCTATGTGTGTGCAAATGCTTTAATTCCCACTCAACAAGACCACTCAAAAACCCTAAGATCGGTCATGGCAAGCTATATATTCTTCTTAACTTCAAAAGCATCCTGGACATTGCCCCGCTACCAATCAAGTGTCCATAGCCCTGATGAAGTTGTCACTATAAATCAATGGAGATTGCTCCACTTTCACTGAGAATTATTCTTTTGAACACCTATGGATATTTCCGTGTACCCCCAAAAGCCAATTATTTCATCTTTTCTTTTATTTTCTCTTTTATCCTTTTTGATTAATATTTAATTTCTTTCTTTTCTTTTGGCTTGTGAGCAGTGAAGCTCACTATGGGTTTAGGAATTATAGTGGCGCTGAAGCAAGATTTTAAAATTTTCACAAGCCATGACCTCTCCTAAAGAAACTAAGATGGACTCAAAGAAATAGTTAGGTGTGGAAAATATAGCAATCTCAAAGTTTGAGTGTCAAGACATAGTGCATGATTAACCTCCCAAGTCAAGTCTGCATTCCAACCTAATGATGAACATAAGAGAGATAACCTTAGTTTCTAGGGATCTTCATAAATAGTTATCCAGGAAATGAGATAAATAAGACTTGGTGGAATCTTCAAATGAATAATGAAATAAAACAATGCCCCCCACACAAATGGGAACACCCAAACCTCCAAGCCACCTGGAAAAAACCAAAACCACAACCAAAAGAAAAGAAAACCAAAAATACCTAAGAAAACTAGGCTTAGGGGAAACAAAACCCTAAACTAACAACCGAACTACAGGAAAACTAAAACAACCTAAACTATAGAAAGCTAAAATCCCACCAATGAGAAAGAAACGGAGGGAAAGGAAACAGGGGAAGAAAACCAAAATCTCCTCTAAGCTAGAAGAAAACAAAAATGAAAGAACACAAGGGAAAACCTAGACTAACTATGTACATGGTAGGCTTCTAAAAGGAAACCTAAGGGAAAAAATAATGCTTGAGGAATTGCCCATTGACAGGAAATAGGACTTCCTTTCATGTCAGAGTTCTCAACTTGAATGCATTATCTCCTAGTATCTCAGAAATTTGAAAAGGCCCCATCCATAAATTGTCAAACTTTTCGTGATCACTTCTCTTTTCATGGGCCTTATCTCAATAGAGTACCAAATCTAAAATTAAAAAATCCTTAAATCTGGCGATTCTGTCGAACCATCGTTGTACCACAGCTTGATGTTTTGCAAACTTTTCTAGTGGTTGATCTCTTTTCTCTTCCAAGAGAAGCAATTATGTTAGTCATGTATGTGCTAGGTCTTCTCCTTCCATGTATTCCTGCATAAACTGCAATGTTGGAATCCTCAACTGAATGGGAAAAATTGGATCTTGTCCATAAACTAGATGATAGGGAGATGTCCCTATTGAGCTCTTGATTCTTATTCTGTCTACCCAAAGTGCAAATCTTAGCTACGTATGCCAGTCCCTAGGATTTTTGTCCAATAACTTCTTAATAGCACTTAGCAGATTCTTGTTTGTTGACTCAGCTAACCCATTTTCCTAAGGATAGTAATTTGATGAGAACTTCAGGGTCATTCCATAATCAAATGCCTAGTTTGAAAACTTTAGAGATTTAAATGCAGTACCATTGTTGCATACAAGAGCATGTGGACATCCAAATCTCATGACAATATTTTCTTCAAGAAATTTGATGACAACTTCTGTTGTGAAATTCTTTAGTGCTTGAGCCTTCGACCAGCAAGTATAGTAATCAGTAGCAGCTAGGATGTACCTATGTTGTCTTGAAGAGGGTGGATTAATTGGACCGATAAAGTCTAACCCCCACTTTGCAAAAGGTTTGACTTCAATAACAAGTTGTAAAGGCATTGCAAGATTTCTCTCACGTGTTGCCGCTACTTGAAAAGTGTGACAGGTTTTTACATGTTCATAGGCATCTTTAAATAATGTGGACTAGTAATATCCTACTCTTGAAATTTGGTGGGCCATAGAGAGACTACTTCCATGACTGGTCCCATACTTTCTATGAAAATGATCTAGGATCTGCTTTGCTTCTTCTTTTCGGGCACATCTCAAATAGATTCCATCATGATTCTTTCTATATAGAACTACTCCTTGAAGCATAAATTGTTGGCTTTTCATTCTCAAGGCATGCTTTTGGATAGAATTTAGGTGCATAGGAGACTTGTGATTCAGGAGGTAGTAAACAATGTCATCATACCATTCATCTGGGGATACTTCTTCCATCACATATACTTGTTGAACCAATCCAGGACTAGTTCTTATGATTGTTTGTGTCAGAGCTTGTCCTCGAATTAGCTTCATAGGTTGTATCTCCATGTCATACTCTTGAATGATAGACATCCATTTTCCTCTCCTTTATCCCAATTCATTTTGCATCAATAGTGTCTTCACTGCCACATCTGGGACAATTGCATAAACCTTGCTTATAAAAATATAATGTCAAAATTTCTTAATTGCCTTCACCAAAGCATAGGCTTGCTTCTCTATGTTTGGATATTTCAATTCTGTATCCTTCAATGGAAAGCTCATAAAGGCAATAGGATGCTCATCTTTCTCCTCCATCTTCTAAGTAAGGATAGCTACACAGGTATGCTCTAATGCAAATGAGTAGATGTAGAATGGTCTAGTGTAATCTAGACTGATCAAAATAGGACCATCCACAATTGCTTGCTTTATCTCCTCAAAAGCTCTCTTTGTTGCAGGTGTCCAATCTATCTTTGCACCTTTCTTTAACATGTCATTTAGTGGCTTGACTATTTTTGCAAATCCTAAGATGAACTTACTTACGAAGTTGATTTTTCCAAAGAATGACTTTAACTCTTTCTGACTAGCTCGCAGCCCCAACCTTGAAATTGCTTCGATGCACTTAGGATTGATTGAGATTCCACGCTCTGAAATCACATGTCCCAATAATTTTCCCTCTCTGACTGCGAACATGCACTTCTTTGGGCTCAATGAAATTCCATATCTTCTGCATCTTAGAAATATTCTTTTTAAATCAGTCATATGATCTTCTTTGTGCCTAGAAAACATAGTGAGGTCATCCATGTATATAATAATGCATTTATCGAAGAAATCCTTGAAAGCATAGTCCATGGCTCTCTAAAAAGTGGCTCTGACATTAATCAAACCAAAGGGCATTCTCTTGTATGCAAATGTACCCCACTTAGTAGTGAATGCAATTTTCAATCTTTCTTCTTCTTCGACCATCACCTGGTTCTATCCAAAATAACCATCTAAAAATGACATCATTTGGGATGTATTTACAACTTGTATAACTTCATCTAGCGATGGCACTGGATAATTGTCCTTTTCTGAAGCTCTATTAAGATTGCGAAAATCCACACACAATCTTATTTCTCCACTCTTTTTTCTAACAAGAACCAAGTTGGCCACCCATGTCAAGTGTCTGACTGGAAAAATTATTCTGGTAGAAAGCAATTTCTTCACTTCTTGATGGATCAATGGCTCTAACAAGGGATTTATTGGTCTCTACCTTTGCCAGAATGGTTTACTATTTGGCTTTAATTGAATTGTGTGTGTGATGAGGGAGGTATCGTAAGTCTTCAAATCTTTGTATCCCCAAGCAATCACATCCGAGAATTCCCTCATAAGCTTCAGAATATTTTCCTTTTCCCAAGGAGTACAAAACTTTACCAATAAAAACATTCTTGACATTTTCTTCAATTCCTAAGTTCACTTTTTCACATTCCCCTCCTTCAGTTGTCTGATACTCGAGGTCACTCAATCCATCTGAATCAAAAATTCTTTCTAGCTCAATCATCCCCTTAGGAATAGTATTTGTCCTCAAATTCATTATCTCGTCTATTTCAAACTGAGCTTGTTGTGGTTCTCCCTCATCGATGACTTGTGTTTCAAAGACCTTTGAACTTGTCAAGAAATCAAGGATATGCTTATCATCTTCAAATACTTGGAAGTTCATTATGTTGTCTAGAATAGATGGTACCAAAGTCAATTCAATTGTGAGCTTCTTCACACAATCCATGGCTAATGGTTCCAAATAATGTGCAGACTAAGCCAATGAATTTGCTACCGGATTGCATGTTCAATTTATTGTTTTAATGTTGAAGGCATCAAAGATCTCAATCAAATCCCAAACTCTATTGTGATACCGACCCAATCTTTTATCATGACATGCATACTATTTTCAAACTTGTCCTATCACTATGTCTGAATGTCCATGTACATACAGGATCTTGGCACCTTTTTGGATGGCGAGGAGAAAACCAATAACCAGTGATTCATACTCAACCACATTATTTTTGCAAGGAAACTGCAATCTATGTGCTACAAGATAGGCTTACCCTATTGGGCTAACAAGTTCAACACCAGCTCCACTTCCTTTCTTTGATTTTGACCCATCAAATGATAGAGTCCAAACTTGATCATTGACTTGAGTACTAGAAGGTTCACCCTCTAATTTCTTGACTTGTTTCTCATGTTCTTCTTCAAAAAAATTATTTTCATCTTTTTTAACTTCTTTATATTGTGGTTCTGAGGTCACTACTTGACTTGGATATTCCACATTAACAACTTTAAGGTTTTGTGCCACTGATACTTGTGGGACCATCTTTGAAACTTGAGCAACTGCAGCTCTACACATTGTGCATGATATTTAAGAATGAAAATCATTATGTATTCTGTACCAATTAGGAAGTAACAAATTTTGAATATGAGCATCTTTTCCCAACTCAACTTCTTGGTTAACACTTTTCAAGACAAAATTCTTGAAATTTTCAAACATTCATTATGTCATTAATGATTCTAAATTATCATCAGTTGGTGCCTCCGCAAACTTGGGCATCATGTCTGGACATCCTCCTTGGTTGTAACCTTGTAACATCAAAATTTCCCCAGTTCTAGGTGCATAAGAGCCTAGACTTGTTTCCATGAACATGATCTCATTATCTTCTCCATATTCAGTTATCAACAATCGGAGCCTTGGCATGCTTTCTATCCTTATCTAATTTGGGATTCCTCTCCATGGAAGCCACATGTGTGAGAAGTTAGTTTCTATGTATCCATTCAATTTCCTTGCCCAATCTCTTCTTAGAAGCATTCCATATCCTTCTGGAATGTCCACAACTAATATGTCGATACAGCTCTGAACTCATGGATTTGAAGCCAATTGCATATGAATATTGTTTAGTTCTCCTATAACTGGAACTTCTATTTTATCTAACTAAGTCACCTTCTTATCTATTTTCAATGGGACTAATCCTGATTTTCTACATATGTCAAGGGGCATTACATTACTTGATGCTCCAGAGTTAATTAGACAGTTGTGCAACATTTTTCCAAAAATCTAGACTCACACAAGGAAAGGGGCAGACTCTTCTTTTCCCTGGTAGAAAACCACAGGTTTTTGTTCTCTAGGGTTGAATTCCTCATTGTTCACATTCTGTCGGGCATTGCTCCCACTTGTCATTTGTTCTGCAAGATTAGTAGGATCTATGATTATTTCTTCTCCCTTAAATAAATGATCATTTTGTGAGAACCCTTCCTCATAATAGTTTTGCACCATCCTAATGAAGCTTGAACTTTGTGAGACATTACGTGCACTTGCTTTTACATCAACAACATTCATGTTTTTTACAAAAATGGATTGAGGATTGCTAGGGGGACCCCTGGGTGGGTATGAAGGATTCTGTGAGATGATCTTCGAAGGTGGATCATTCAGACTTCCCAAAAATGTATCCCTTATCTTAGGAATTTTCATTAGTTCATACAATGGTAGACTTAATTTTATCTTCTTGAATTCTTCTAGTATGTAAGAGCTCAACCTCTTGAATTCCTCCATAGGAGGATTTTCTTTCTGCCCTTGTTCTTGATTCTTCTTTTGTACTCCATTCTATGTAGTAGAATGTATGACAAGTTGCCCTTTCTAATTTTGTGGAGCATTGGTCACAACAGATTGACCTCTTTCTTCTTGTGTACTACTCGGCTATTGATACTCAGATGAATCCCTGAGAGGACTTGGAGTATTACTGGCATTGGGATGTGGAGGAGTTGTAAAGTTATTTCAAGGAGTTGACGTTGTCAATGGCTCATGATTTCTATAATTTCTTTGATAAGTCCTCAATGGAGCATTTCCAGATGTTTGTTGAAAAGCTTGAACTTCACTTACTCCCTCCACTAGGACACTATTGTAAAGTGGAGGGAAAATAAATCCATCCCTTTGTAGTGGCTCATTTGGGGAAATAGGTGGAGGTTGATTGTCTGGTGGAACTTGATATCATGGCACCTCCACAGGACCATTTGCATTTGCAAGTGGGAATTTTTTATTAGTTTGTATAGGCATGTAATCCTGAGAATCAGGAGGTGGAAACTTGAAATCATCAAAGACTAATAATTCCTTTGAGAATTTTGCAATTGATTATTCTAATTTTTGAGGTAAGTAACCTCAGTAGATAACTTCTTTAATTTTTTTATTAAGTCTTTCATTTCATCTCATTCTTCCTGAGTCCTTGTGGAAGTGGTCATATTCTAAAGATAGACCAGTTGTGCAGGTGCTACGTGAGAAATCAGAGCTCCCGGATGTGGCACTCGATGATTAGAAGGAGCAGGAATAGGATTGAAAGTAGGGGCATAGTTCAACATCCCTTGATTCAATGTATTAGCATTTCCAAAATAACTAGTTGCTCCAATAGTAGTTGCTGGTGACTATAAACTGATCTTCTCGGCCTCAGCATATGCTTGGATTAAATTGGTAGGGGTCGAATGGTTCTTATGGATGAACATGGAAGTGAAACAATCTAGGGCTGCATAGTAAATAGGCCTTGCGGCATCATCATTTATGTGGAAAGGATCAAGGAACTAAGAATAGGCCTTCTAAAATCTATTGTTAAAGGCACCAATAGGTTCACTCTCTTGTCTTCTCATCTTAATGAATTGCCTATACAATTTAGCAGGGATGATAGGCAATCTGAACTTCCCCAAGAATGCCTCCTTCAACTCTTGCCATGTTTGGATTGAATTCATGGGTAAATTAATATACCAATAAAATGCTTCTTCCCCCAGTGAATATGCAAACAATTGGCATGCCATGTCTTCATCTTGAATATTTCTGTTCTATAGAGCATCTTCAAAAATCTTCACATGTTCATCAGTAGTGCGGTTGACATCTATCACAAAGAACTTAGAGGAGAAATGCTCAGGATTCTTTGGCATATGATTTTAAGTAGAAAATGTTGCAAGAGGTGATGCATTCTATGGTCTCCATTGTTGTGCCATTTTTGAAACTTGTTGTTGGGTAGCTGGAGGTACAATGGCTTGTATAGGTATTTGTACTATCAACTGTTGAATTTGTGTACCTCCCTATTGAAATCCTTGAGTGATCCCTTGTGTCTGACATTATTGAGGTGGAGTTTGAAATTGCCTCATGAGATCAGTGACACTTGGTGAGTTCTAACTTGTAGATGCTTCTTTCTTGCCTCAGCTAGGCTTTGGATCAAAATTTAATTCTTCTAGTTCTTTTTCTCTCGGAGTGGATCTCAAGATTCTTCAGTGCACCTCAGGCAAGAATGAATTAATGTGCTCCAGTATGTGAAATCTACTTTAATTCCTTCTTACAGGGGCTGGAGGCTATTGATTCCTCTGAATGACTAATGCTCTTTGAACAGCTACTTCAATTCTTTGAGCCTTCTCTTCTTCTTCTTCTAACACAAAGCTCACTCGCATATATTCAGCTGCACTTCTCTTAACTTTCCAGGCAAGTGAGTTCAATCCTGTGATGATGTCTTCTTGGTCATCTCCAAAACCAAGATTAGGCTATAAAACTGGTATGATCTCTTTGTGCAAAGCACCATATCAATTCTTGACATGCAAAATTATGTCCTGTAGTACACACTCTCCCTCTAGCACCAGTTTCTGTTGATGGCACGATGATGGAGGGTTTGCATGTCACCAATGCGCTAACTTTCTATTTTTCTTCTGGAATGAATTTCAATTTAGCCCTCCTTCTAGTGCTAGTTTCTATTGATGTTTTTTTTATGACTCACCAAGTAGAAGAACAAAATACCAAGATATATTATCCTCTCTTGAACAAAGTGCTATGTATGCTAAGATTGCAAAAAAGATCATACGATAACTCCAAGGTTCCTCGACTCTTGGATATGTTCAGTGTTGATGTGAGTTGCTGATGATCACAAGGGGACTTACATTTTTTATCCTTTATATCATGATGGATAGGGTCTTAACAAAAGATTTTCAATTAAGTGTTATTTTTTTGGTTTTCACTAAATATGTGGAAATGAAAAGGGTTTAAGGTTTAGAGATCCTAATCTAATCCTAAGGGTAATGATGGCCAAGGAAAGTATGCTAATGGATGAGTTCCTTAATTTACTGAGTCTTGCTTCACCAAGTCAAGCTACAACTACATGAAGACTGGTGAAATCTTCAAAGGTTTGTGCGAATGATCAAATTTAGGCATATGGATAAGGGTTTAGCCTAACTTTTCACAATGCTTTAGGATTACTAAAACGTCAAAAGTATGAAATAGAGAAACTCATCAAAACATCATCATATTCTCCAAAACATTCATCACAGTTTCTCTACCAAACTTAATCTCATTGAGAGAATAATGAAACCAAGCAAGCATTAAGACACATCAAATATTCACCACACTTCAATGAAAATTATATTGTCTCAATAGCTCAAAAGCAACAATCTCAAAATTTGCTCCTTTAGAAATGAGAAGAAAAGGCCTTATATAGGTCTTCAAAAACAATGAGAGGCCCAAATCAAAACAATAACCGATGGCCTAGATTTTACCACTCAGCCCTAATTAGGGCTAGGGCATAGAAGAGGAAATCTAAATTAATGCAAGGAAGAAGCCACCGTAGTGGGTAATAAATGCCCATGATGCATGCATGCTTAAGAAGAGAGTGAGGTGTCATAAATGACCACTACATGAATGTCCACTATGCATTAAATGCATCTACTAATGGCCTCTGCAGTTGAATTCCTGGAATCTAGCCAATATGGCCTCCAACTCATCAATGCTAACACTCCGTGCTGATTCTTGCCTGAATTCCAATGCCAACACTGCCCGCTCTGACCTCTTCAATCTATCCTCCCATTTTGGCAATAGATCTTGGGCTACGTGCATATTTTTTTAAAAGGAAGAGAGATTCTCAAAATCATCCCTTATGAATGAGTTAATCCTAAAGAACTCCAATTTCCCCTTCATTTTATCTATTGTTATTTCCTCCTTGGCCAACCTTTGCAACTAGAATGATGTAATGGTATTGGAGAGCTCCTATCGGATATTCTCAACTATCCCCTTCAATCAAGCTGACTCCCTACTAAAATGTTCAAACATGTCCTTTACCAGAAGAACTACACAATACCACCAAGAGAAATCAAATGCTCCTTCACCAATGACCTTGCCATCAACCAAGACCTGCCTAGTGGTTTCCATTAGCTCCTACAAGTCAGAGATTGCCTCATCCTCATAGATATGCTCATCTTCCCAAGTCTCCTCTATGCAATGAATTCGAGAAAGAATGGCCAATGCCTTATCATGAATTCATACTAACTCTTCAATGTGGATGTAGGCCTCATCCTCGATCCCCTTAAATCAAGTCTTTGCACCCTATGCAATCCTCCTAATCTCATCAATGGCTTCAACTAACTCGGTTGGAACAGCTATTGGTGGAACAAAAGATGGGTCCTCTTCTCGAACTGAGTGAGGCAATCTATCAATGTATGCACATAAAGCCCTATTCTCTTCCTTCACCCTTTGATATTTTTCCTCTAGCCTCCTCATCTTATCCTTAATAGCTTGTGTCAAATCATCAAATTCCTCCATGACTTGTGCTTGAGAGGCCTAACGAAGATCTACTTATGTTATGTGATACTCCTCAGGAGCAATTTGATCTTTGGTCTCATCGACTATTGGAGTCGCTATCTATAAAATTTTGGATCTAGATTCTCCTCTAACAACCTTGGTGAATTTCTTGGCCTTTCCCCTTTCTCCTAATCGGTTAATTCAATCGAGAATCTCTTGTAACTCAACCGCAGGGTCTACCTCCTTTTCTCAGCTTCTCTGAATCCTTTTCTTAAGCCACTCTAGAACATTTGTATTTGGCTCCCTCTATACTACTAGCTCTTCTTGTCCTTGCACTACTCTAGTATCAATCTCCTCAACTCCAGGACTTTCTACCATTAGTTTAGGAGCAGGTGCCTCTGTCGTAGGGATCTCCTCTTCTTCCATTAGGGCCTCTACTTCTATCTTAGGAATTTCTTCCTAAATTATCTTCCTAAAGAAGGCACCAAGACTCTCCTTTTTTGTCACATCTTGTTCCCTGCTTGTTCCTAGCATGAACCTCTCATTGGCATTAATGGTCAATCTATCTTGAATCAGTCTTCTAATGTGTTTCTCTCCTTGATGTGTTCTTCTTTCACTTCCTTCTCCTACCTGCTGGGTGAATGTTCTAATTTCCTGTACACTAGGAGTCCGGCTAGGAGAAGATGGTGCACCCTCAGACCTTAATCTCTTTTTTTGTATTTCTTCAACATGAAGATCCAATCTCCTCTTTATATGCATTTTTTGAGCTACACCCTTCTCCTTTCTATGTTCTGTACTACCTGATGGGATGTCTCTTTCTTTTACTCTTCCTCCAGATGGCTACCTTGGTCTCTCATCTCATAGCTATGGATGATCTATCAACTTGTAGGTCCAATCTTCTTTTGACACAGTCATCCTTTCAAGTTTTCATTCTACCCACCGCCTTGTGAAGTCCACAAGTGGCTTTGTCAATACATCAAGATCCATGATCTCTTTCCTCTACCAATCGTAAGGATGACTAACCTTTTCCTTATCTAGGTTAAAACCTCTCTGGAGTACTTTCAAGTCTTCTTCCATCTGATCAGGAACGTGGACAATCTTACATGCCCTGATCAGGTCCAAGGGTAATCAGGAGCACATCCTCTTCCTGACCTCATTCTCATCAACTACATTTGACCAAAAATCCTTGATGTGAGCCTTGTGTTGATGGCTCATCCCTGCCACCACTCTAATCTTATTACATGGGTCAAAAGTTGGCCTTCCTAGATAGAGTGGTAGACAGAAGAATTTCAGCTCATAAGATGACCTCTCAGCTCCTAGAAGACAAGGACACACTTCAACTCCGTCACGTCCAATGGACAAGGGGAACTCTAGTCCTAGCTTCTTCTTCTTGTTCATGACTTTGTCGTAAGCTATCAACTACCTGGTGACTTCCAACAAGACCATTTTATCGGTAGGGTACCATGGAAGCTTGAATGGTTTCTTAGAGAATCCTTGCAATCTGATATAGGAGAAAGTGGGAAATTGAATGAACCACGCCCCAAATTCCTCCACCAGCATCATTGCCTCTAAAGACAATCTCATATGTAATCCCTTTTGCAAAGTTCTCACGATGCACATTGCAAATGCATCATTAACCTGGGTGTAGTCATCTATAGCATGTAGATGCAACTGCGGGTAACAGTCATGGACCCTTAACCTTGGACTTCCACTTCCGAGGACTCCCTTGTACATCAGTCCTTCATACCTCATATTTTGTGGTAGCATATATATTACATATGAGCTCATGAAGAATTTCTTTTTATGCTCCAGATTCCTTAGCTGCTCATTGAGGTTATCGCTAATCAACCCAGCCCAATCAATGTGATTGAACTCCTCTACTACCTATTGAAAAAAGTACCACATCCATGTCTCAAACAGGTAAGAGTAGGGTAAGCCAAATATCCTACTGAGCATCATTATTAGATCACTGTATTCAAGGTGGAAATCCATCCACACAAGCTCCTTGGGAAACTTAGAGTAGTGGATTTTATTCCTCCTCATCCATTTGTTGTTGATGATCTCATCACAATGTTGAACCCCTACTATGTAGACTCTGTGAGTCTACTCCTTTTTCTTCAAGACCAACCTTCGAGATAAAGGGATCCCAAATGCCTCATTAATGGCTGGCAGAGAGAGATTTGCAATGATATTCCTATCTGAGTCCTTGATCATTCTATCACTAGAATGATAATGTTTTGCACATTCTACAACCAACTCAACATGCTGAAAGGTGGGAGGGAATCCGGTTGCAGCTACAATTCCACTGTTTATAATCTGGGTAGCTAGGTGTGTCAGGTGATGATCTTTGTAGCCAAACATCCTCCTCTGGAACTTGCTCAAATCAAGGCATCCAAGATTTGTGTCCATTACATCAATCCACTTCAAGACAATCTTGGATTCCAGGTACAACTCTCTCTGTTCATTCTTGATCAGTTGCCTTCTACTTACGTTGGTTCCTCTGGGTTCGACCATCTACAAAACAGAAAAAAAAACTTATAAGAGCATAACTAAAAAGAAGAGAAAAGCACTTCATCCCAAAATTCAAAGATCTGCCAAAATTTCTTCATCATGTCTGAAATTCAATTTTCTCTCTCCTCGTGGAGATGTTTACCTGTGATCAACTTACTGAAAAAAAGTTTGAAAATTTCACAAAATTGTTCACACTTCCCTAGAAATAATCCTTCTCTCTCTTCTCAAGAATGCTCTCTCGATTTGTGTGAAAATTTAATGAGCAAAGCCTTCTCTTATAGCTTCTCAAAAACTCAAAAAGCTACTTTAAAGCCTGGAGGCTAAAATTGGGTAGCTGCCCCATTTTAACACAAGTTTCCATTTTTTTCAAAAAGATTCCTTGCCACTTGTCTGTGTTCTTCTCTCGCTTTATGGAATCTGCCAATTTGAGCACTTTGTCTTCATGAGGAAGCTTTCCTATTCCTCAAAATTTTCCAATTTTTTTTGTTTTTTGATTTTATTTTATTTTAGATTAATTAATTAAATATTAATAAAAACTTAATATTTAACCAATTTCAGTTTGAAAACATAAAATCAAAAAAAAACTTTTTTAAAGCAATTCCCAATTTTGAATTTTCATTCTTTAATTGATTTTTTATGTTTTATCAATTTTTTATTTTTATTAAATATTGATAAAATCAGTATTAATTAATTTTCAATTTAAAATCCATATCAATTTCCTTCATGCCCTTTATTTCCAAATTTTTTGAATTTTTAAAGATTAATTAATTAAATATTAATATAAATTAATATTCAATCAATTTTAAATTTGAAACCAAAAAAACCAAAAAAACTTTATTACTTCGAACTCGGGGTGTGCCGGATTTAGCCTCAAGAATTCACTCCGGTATTGAGTAGTTTCACGCTGAAGATGAGGAGAAGTTGGGAATTTGGGCTTGTCATGGATTTCGTCCTTACCACTCATTTCATGAGTGACTCTTATATGCGTTTCCACTCTCTTCAGAGTGGGGATTTTAGTGTGTGAAGGAATTTGTCGTTAGGACTCATTCCGTGAGTGCATGCTATTTGTGCTCCAAGGAATGTGGGAGCGAGATTCTTCATGTGTGAAGGATTTTTTCTTCTCTGTAGTCTTTGTTGACCATGTTGACCTATGCTCCAAGGATGTTGGGAGCAGGATTTGAAGGGTGTGAGGGATTTGTTCTTAAGCACATTAATCTGTGACCAAGGCAGGATTGCGCTCCGCAAAGAGTGGGAGCGGGATTCTCACATGGTGAAGGAATTTCATCCTCAGCACTCATTCCTCCACCTTCTTGCATTTGTGCCTGAGAGAAGACCAGAGTGGGATTAGGGAGAACTCAAGGAATCTATCTTCGACACACATTCCGCTATGGACCCACAGACGCACACAAGAAAGAACATTAGAGGGAATTTTCTTTGTGAAGGAATTTGTTCTTCTATAGATTCCTCCTCTCTACTCCCTCTGGGTATCCATTATTTTCAAGAGGAAATGCTTTGTTTGAGACCGCTGCAGAGAGATTTCCATTGACAGAGCACAAACCCAAAAGCGGCCAGGCTAGATAGGAGGGAGAGGGGTCCCATCGCTGATGGGTGATGTGTGGAATAGAGGCCACAATAGAAGGTAAGGAGTTTTGTGTCAAGTTCAAGATGGATGGTTGTCTAGTAGCTTAGATGGTTGTGATTCAGGAGTTATGGAGGAAGAAATTTGGAATCTTAGATAGGGGCTACACCTTCCCAAGGATTACAAGACAACTTGATCGAGCTCCACTTGATTTGGGATTTTCTTCTTCAGTGAATATTTTCACAAAGATATGTATACATATCAAGTATTCAAAAAAAATTAATATGTAAACCTTAACAGGGGTTTCTTAAAAGAATAATTATATGATTTTAGGGATAGAGTTTTAGGAACAATGTAATAAGGGAATAATATTAGTATAATATTTATTACATTATTTATTCATTGATGAATGTGGCTACAGAATGGCTTGTGCAACTGCTAGAATAGTTTACAATTTTCATTTTTTAATCTTTTAAATGCATTCTTTCATACGAATCTGAAATAATCAATAAAAATACTATACATTTTTATAACAATGAATGTATTCAAGGGGCAATAATAATATAAATTTTTATTGTGCAGTAGCACGTAGTCTACTTTGGTTTGTGTTTTTTCTATCTATGCCCACCTTCACGGTGGTATTAGAGCTAGCTATTCAAGGGAAAGGTAAGGTCAAAGAATATTTTAGCGGTGAGAAGAGAAGGAGACATTCAAAGAATGGATTGCCATCAATTTTTGTAGCACTTGTTGGAAGACTGCTACAAGTACAAAAGAGGGGATCAGATGATAAAGGTTCAAACATTCTAATATTGCTAAAGGAAATAATTAATACATCCAATAAATTCCTAGAAAGAGTCAGAACTAAAATTCTTTGAGGAATCTTGTCATCCAATCAATAGAAGCTTCCATAAGGGTAAAATTTGAATGTTTCTTCAATCAAATTTTTTTTCTAGAAGTTTATAACTAATCAAAATATTATAAAAGATCATATATATTTGTAGACTTGAAACAAAAAAGAAGAGGATTCTAGAAAATTAATTTTGCAAGATCATTGGAAAGAATTCATTACAAATTTATAAAAGGTGTTGTTTGAATAGAGGTAAAAATGTTAAGATGAGCTTGATCGTGGAGAATTTATGAAGGTTTTTTTTGTTGTTTTCATTATTTAAAGGAGGGATATGTGTGTTTCCCTAATTAGAGTTTGAAGTAATTTTTCCTAAAAAAATTATTATTATATTATTATTATTTTCTAAATTTCCACAATCCATGATATGTTGCTATTAAATTTCTGGTAAGATCATGTGTGAATTTTTAGCATCAACATTTCGGATCATACTCCATGATCCATCATCAGAATGAGAGGGTTTAAGAATATGATGGATCATGGAGTTTGATCTGAAACATTGATGTTACAAATTCACAAATGATCTTGCAATAAATATAACAACAACAAATCACCTTATGATTCTGATACTTTTTGGTAAGTGTTATGATCATTGGGAATTTAGAATGAAAAAAATATTTCATTCTGAAGAGTTATTGGAGATAGCAATAAATGGATTTTTAGAGCCACGAGATGAATCATCATTAACTATAGATTGAAAGATTGAACTCAAGGAAAATGGGAAAAATGATATAAGGAAATTTTAGATTATTCAACAAGGTCTAGATGACATGGTTCTTGCTAGAATTAATGAAGCTACATTGACCAAGAAAGACTGGGACATTTTAGAGACAACATATCAAGGTATGAGTAAGGTAAAGGTATCTAAATTGGAAGAATTAAGAATATATTTTGAAAACCTACAAATAAAAGATTCAGAGTTAGTAGAACAATCTTCAATTTGAGCTATGAATGTGGTTAACCAAATAGGATTCAATGGCAATGAGCTAATAGATCAAAAGGTTGTAGAAATGATCTTAAGAAGTTTGCCTATTAAATTTGATAATATTGTGGTGGAAATTGAGGAATCTTTAAGGATTTGTCAAAATTATCTTTAGATGAGTTGTTTGGGTCATTGTAAATCCATAAATACTAGATGAATAGGCACAATAGTACTTCATTGAAGAATGCATTCAAAATATAATGATATTTTATAGAGGTAGAGGAAGAGGAAATCTAGGATTTTATATTTTAATTATTATTATTTTTAAATCATATTTTTGAAAGGGAACATACTTTTTAACAATTTTGTCTTGTAATTTATTTTTATATTATTTATTAAATTATCTTATAGAAAGGTTACATCACAATGGAGAAATATAATGAATGAAATATTTTATTAAATGGATTAATGAGACTAATGGAGAAATATGAATATTACAATATTGTGAATGTTATGATGGAATATAGGATTGTTAAATAATTGATAGAATTTTTAAATGAATCCAGCCGATTAATGGAAAAACTTGATACTGATGCAAGATGAATTTTTTTTATGTGTCAACAATTGCAAAGCCAAAAAATAATTCAATCCTACTATGCCTACTTAAAGGAGGTAAAATAACTACTTGTGGGTATATTTAAAAAATGATCCATACACAATTATAAGGAGAAAAGAGGAAGGTAGATTATAGCCACTCTCTCTCTCTAATAAATAAAGGTACATAACTCTCAACTATATTTACTTGCATTTCATCAAATTATTCACCACACATCAATTTCACTTTTACAAATTTCCCTTCTTAAGAAATTTCCTTTAGGCCATGACATAATCAACTATGAGTAGACCATAGCAAGACTCAAGCATACACATCAACCGATGACACTCGATTCGACAACAAAGAAGACATCTACATAGCCAAAGATAAATAACTTCAATACAACCACAATTTTAAGGTATTTTTGTTTAGACATTGTGAAACACATTACACAACTCACAATTATAAAAAATTAAAACAATGACTCACCACATATTTCCTCATTTTTCTCTTATATAATTTGCATCTACTCGTTGATTCAACATATATATAATTACTCTAAAAATTTGACACCTAATCTAGGCATCTAATAATTTTCTACTTTTTTTATAGTTGTTGAAGACATGCCATATATTAGAAAATCACGTCATAAAACATAAATAATTATTAGTAGTTTTTGTCTAACAACACAAATGTTTAATTTCACCTAATTATTATTCTTATTAATTTTATAAATACTTTTTTTCTAAGGAAACTACCCAAAGTAAAGATGTCAAGGTCTTCGTGAACTGCAATATATCATTGTCTAACTACACTAGTGTTTATTTTCACCTAAATATTCTTCATATTAATTTTATAAATCATTTTTTTCTAAGGAAGCTACCCAAAGTAAAGATGGCAAGATCTTTGTGAGCTACAATATATCATGTCAAGAGTTTATATTTTTGTCTAACTACACTAGTGTTTATTTTCACCTAATTATTCTTGTTATTAAATTTATAAATCATTTTTTCTAAGGAAAACACCCAAAGTAAAGATGTCAAGGTATTTTAGAACTACAATATATCATGTCAAGAGTTGATATTTCTAGGTTTCACTAATAACTTTCATTGTTGAAGATCGTATTCTTGAATATAGCACAGAAGAAATCAATCTTTATAGATCGTAAAATTATTTTGTCTTACAAAAATATTTTGCATAGCTCGTGAGGTTAACTTATAAGTTGCATTTGTTCATATTTATTTTTTATCCAAATTTCAAGATTATCTCAATGGTTTTCTAAATAATTACTCCAAACATTAGCAGTGTTCATTTTGTCTAACTTTTCCTTGCCTCCAATATATTACCCAAAATATATCTTGCTATCGGCATATCTATTGCACCTTGTTTATGTGCAAATACTACTTATTAATTTTTTAATTACAGAAATATGATTTTTAGCTCTCTATTTATTATGAAAATTAGTTGCATATTTATTTGAATAATAGTTAAAATATTATGAAATTTATGATATAATATAAATATAATTAATAATTTGGACTATCAAAATGCTATCATTTTTTGCCTCTATCAGAACTAGCATTTCAAAATACTAGGGTGTATTTTGGCACTTATAGATTGGAATTTATGAGAGAGGGTCACTTTGAAAGTATGTTGATGATTGAGTTTCTTTGAGAAAGCTTGGAGATTATCATCTACACTAGCTTGAGGGATCCTCTCAATTCATATGCCCAGATATTCCTTTGTAGTTAGGGGTTTGGATAACTCATGGGTGGATCAAGGGACATTTCATGTTGTGCAACCTCTCAAATGTGTTGATCTCTCGAAAGGTGGTGTTTTGGGACTAGACTCAGAAAGTGGTGAATGAAAAATTAGATTTCTTTGCTAGGAATGGGTTGATTTCTAGGTTGAGAGGGTTCTAGCCGAGTCTCCTAGAACTACACAAGTGTGTTTCAAATAATTGGCAACATAGTTTAAACAATGAGGTTCATATTTACAATTATTCTAAGGAAAGTGTTATGTTAGTATTTGGTAGGTGTTGGTTAACAAATTGGTATTTGATTAAATCCTTGACTATTTGTCCCTAAAGCCTTTGTATCAAGCATTAGTTGAGTGAACTATGATTGTTCCTGTTTCAATTTTAAATCTACAACTCCCTTATGTTAATTTACAATGAATGAGTCTAGTTTACTAAATAAATAAGCACACTTTTTACTAGAAAGAGGGAAAGGATCTAAAAATTACCCATCACAATAGAATAGCTACAAACAAAAAATTGAAAAATTCCCATCTAAGGAAATGAATTGCTATCAATTGGAGACTTATATTCTCATATTATATCTAGATGCACACAAATTTATCTTCACAAGAAGACTTCACAATTTGACATAGAATTACAAAGTGAAATATCTAAAGTGATATCTCCAATGATAGACTATGGTGAGGAATGAATCCTACAATAACTAAAAATACAAAATAAGGAGGGTCTTGCACCTCTGAAACTATAAATAATGCCAAATTTCATCTGGAATTGTAAATACATAAGAAAAATAAATCCACTACATCTTCCTACAATGCCAACATGGCCTTATAAAGGGCTCTAGGAAGTTTATCAAACTGGTTACAAATAGGCTGACATAAATTATTTAGTATTTTATCACTTTGGTCCCCTTTTATTAATTAATTAAAGGCCCTTTACAATATTATTTAAATTTTGGGACCACTTAAATATTAATTTAATTAAGTCACTCTATTAAAAATTTGGGTACATTACATATCTTCATCACCCAAATATTTATTTCCCTTGATTAATCTTTCAACAAACTATTTGCCTACTACAAAGATCCAAGATCTCAAACTGATTGTGGACATCAATAGTTGTATCCACTGAAATCTCTATGTCACAACATGAAGACATGCACAAATATTGAAGTGAGGGAGAAGATTAAACCTTCATCAAGCTTCTGCAACTCCACTCCGATATAAGTGTTTCCATATTTGGAGTCATTAGCATCCCATTGAAGCCAATCATGTAACACATCGATTCTGAGATTCTAAGCTGCTATGCCATCATGCCAATCAATCACTTCCTAAAAATAATAGTCTTGAAACTCAAAACTAATCTGCAACTTGTTCTTTCCATGTATATATCATTCTTTTGGAGAAGCAATGAACATTTCTTCCCCATGTTCTAAAAAAGGAAGAACTCCATACTGAACCAATTGTAGACCTTTCCCATAAAAAGGATCATTTACAAAGTATGTGTATCAATGCATTTGATCAGTCAATGTTGACTTGGAAAGATCCATGCAAGTACCCTCATGTGACTAAAGTGGCCCCATGATCATGTCTTTATCCTCCTCATGTAGTGTATTGCTCTTATTACCATTGTCAACATCCTCACACTTGCGTAAATGAAACTTAATTTTTTCTTCACAATGCTTTAATACATTATTGACCAATATATAGGTTGTAATAGGAGCAATTCATTTTAGATTATGATCAACCCATAGCATAGATATGATAGGCTGTGATATTATCTCTTTCTCTTCAATACACGAAATCATAAGGCTTTCCATGGAAATAAAAAACTTACTATCATGGTACTCCTTGATTGTGACCAAGAAGTGATGAAACATATCATGGATAAAATCTTCTAATCCTAGATCTAAGAGAAGGTTACTTAATTTTATTTTTGAACATATATCTAGTATTGTAAATATCCTATAAAATGGATCACTACTAATGTCATCAAGGCTCTGAAATCTATGAATAATCAAGTGCAATATCTATGTCATGGTGTCATCATTATAGGTACTCAAGGAGATGAGATTCTCAAAATCTCACTTAGACATGTTGTAGATGCTAGCTTGAATTCCTTGTCATGGTGTCTCAATAATATGGGTTGTCTTGAGGTGATATCAATCAAACCAAGGATCCTCTGTATAAATATTGAAGGTAATTGGTCCACCTTACTCAAACATGCTTCTAATATATGTAATGGAATATCAACACCATCATTGATCTCTTATTCAATCCTTTGTAATGCATTTAACCACCATTTTCCATCACTCGGTGCCATAATTATCCCAAAAGGCTGGTAGAATCAATAGCTTTGATAACACTATGATGTACCAAATGCATACCCCAACAATAGAAGCACCTTCACCATACCATATGGAACACTTACACCATACAATTCAGCATTCTACCACAATACTAGTTGGTAGCACCACTGTACTAGTTGGCACTTCCACCATACCAGCCAACTTTACCACCATAGCAATCAGTACTACAACTATACCATTCATCCTCCCACCTACCACTCAACACTTCCACCCTACTAGTCGTCACTACCACCATGCCAGTCAGCACTACCCTTGGCCATACTCTGCAGTTCTATACCCTTCGGCACTCAACACCCATTGACATCCTTTGACTCGCTTCAACACATGACACCTTTGGCACTTGGAACTTGACACTTGGCACTCGACACTTGGACCTATGCAATTGGAACTCCACACTTGTAAGTTGGCACTCAAAACTAAACACTTGTTACTTGATTGTTGGTGTTTAGCACTTAGCACCCTTGATCACTTAACACTCAGCACTTGACAATTAGTACTCGGTATTTGGTCCTTTCAACTCATCACTTGGCACTTGGAGAAAGAATATTTTAATCAATCTATTTATAAATAAGAAAGTCTATTATTATAATCCAAGGTCACATAATAGATCATAGATCAGGGAATAAGAAAACCATAGGAAATGAAATGCTATCAATCAAAGACTTATATTCTCAAATTATATCCAGATGCACTAAATTATCTTCACAAGAAGACTTCACAATTTGTAATAAAGTATAATGTGAAATATCTGAAATGATATCTTCAATGGTAGACTAGGGTGAGGAATGATTCCCATCAAAATTGCAAATACAGAATAGAGAGAGTCTTGCAACTAGGAGACTACAAACAATTTTGAATTCCAACTGGAATCGCAAATACATAAGAAACATAAATCAACCACATCTTCCTACAATGCCACCATAGCCTTATAAAGGGCCCTGGAAAGTTTCCTGAAAGGGTTACAAATAGGCCAACATACATTATTTATTATTTTATTACTTTGGTCCCCTTTTATTAATTAATTAAAGGTCCTTTATAATATTATTTAAATTTTGGGACCACTTCATAAATTAATTTAATTAAGTCACTCTATTAGAAATTCTGAGTCATTACATAATTGCACAAAAACAAATTTACCTCAATAATCTTTAACTCACTCTATATCTTTCATTAATGGACTTCAACAAAATGAAGAGAAAATTAATAATCTAAACAAAAATCACACAAAACTTGAGTGTCGTGTAGTTATCATAGTAATATGGGAAATTTTGAAAACAATTTGTTTATCCTTTGCCTTGTCTTTCATTTGGATATAAATAGTCTTTTCAACTTCCTACCAAGAAAAAACATTCAAAGGTACTTTAACATTTGTCTTTAAATATGATCAATTAAAGTTTGAACAATTTGCACTAAAAATTATAAAGAAATATTGAAAATAGAAATAGGCCACCACTTGTCATGGTGCTTTTCCTTCTCCTTCCTCTACAGGTGGCTCTTGAAATTCTTTCTTCTCTTTATGTGCCTATAGAGAGTTTAAAACTATCATAACATTATCACACTCAGAAATGACTACATTGGTGTTCTTGATATCCCAATATGCCATTTATTCTTTGATCTCTTTATCCTTCTCAATAAAGATTTAATGATTTTTTCCATAGCACATCAGTATAGCATCAATCCTAGCCAAATTTCAACTAGAATCGTAAATACATAGGAAACATAAATCCACCACATCTTCCTATTATGCCAACATGGCCTTATAAAGGGATTTTGGAAGTTTCTCAAAATGGTTACAAATAGGCTGACATAAATTATTTAGTATTTTATTACTTTAGTCCCCTTTTATTAATTAATTAAAGGTCCTTTATAACATTATTTAAATTTTGGGACCACTTAATTATTAATTTAATTAAGACACTATATTAAAAATTTGGGGACATTACATATCCTCGTCACCCAAATATTTCTTTCCCTTGAGTAATATGTCACCAAACTGTTTGCCTATTGCGAAGCTCCAAGATCTCAAACTAAGTGCAGACACCGATAGTTGTATCCACTAAAATCTCCATGTCACAACGTGAAAACATGCACAGATATTGAAGTGAGGGAGAAGATTAAACCTTCATCAAGCTTCTACAACTCCACTCGAATATAAGTGTTGCCATGTTTGGATTCATTAGCATCCCATTGAATCCAATCATGTAACACATCGATTCCTAGATTCCAAGCTGCTATGCCATCATGTCAATCAATCACTTCCTAAAAATAATAGTCTTGAAACTCAAAACTAATCTACAACTTGTTCTTTCCATGTATATATCATTCTCTTGGAGAAGCAATGATCATTTCTTCCCCATGTTCTAAAAAAGGAAGAACTCCATACTCAACCAATTGTAGACCTTGCCCATAAAAAGGATCATTGACAAAGTCTGTGTCTCACTGCATTTGATCAGTCAATGTTGACTGGAAAGATCCATGCAAGTACCCTCTTTAACCTTTTGGTTTTCATATAGGCCTAGGTTTTCTCCACTTGTACCTGTGCGGTAGGAGGATTTAGCAGATCCTCATGTGACTAAAGAGGCTCCATTATCATGTCTTTATCCTCCTCATGTAGTGTATTACTCTTATTACCATTGTCAATATCCTCACACTTGTGCAAATGAAACTTCATTTTTTCTTCACAATGCTTTAATACATTATTGACCAATATACTGGCTGTAATAGAAGGAATGCATTTTAGATTATGATCAACCCATAGCATAGATATGATAGGCTGGAATATTACCTCTATCTTTTCAATACACAAAATCATAAGGCTTTCCATGGAAACAAAAACCTTACTATCATGGTACTCCTTGATTGCGACCGAGAAGTGATGAAACATATCATGGATAAAATCTTCTAATCCTAGATCTAAGAGAAGGTTACTCAATTCTATTTTTGTACATATATCTAGTATTGTAAATATCCTATAAAATGGATCACTACTAATGTCATCTACGCTCTAAAATCTATCAATAATCAGGTGCAATATCTGTGTCATGGTGTCATCATCATAGGTCCTCGAGGAGATGAGATTCTCAAAATATCACTTAGACATGTTGTAGATGCTAGCTTGAATTCCTTGCCATGGTGTCTCAATAATATGGGTTGTCTTGAGGTGATATCAATCAAACCAAGGATCCTCTGTATAAATATTGAAGGTAACTGGTCCCCCTTACTCAAACACACTTCTAATATATGTAATGGAATATCAACACCATCATTGATCTCTCATTCAATCCTTTGTAGTGTACTTAACCACCATTTTCCATCACTCGGTGCCATAATTATCCCAAAAGGCTGGTAGAAACACCATCTTTGATAACACTATGATGTACCAAAGGCACACCCCAACAATACAAGCACCTTCACCATACCATATGGAACACTTACACCATACCATTCAGCATGCTACCACAATACTAGTTGGTACTACCACTGTACTAGTTGGCACTTCCACCATACTAGCCAACTTTGCCACCATACTAATCAGTATTACCACTATACCATTCATCCTTCCACATACCACTCAACACTTCCATCCTACCAGTCGGCACTACCACCATACTAGTAAGTGTGTGCTATAAATGTGTCACACTTCTATGGATCATTACATGCAAGGAAACTCAAGAATGAGCCCTCACTAAATTGATCCATAGCTCCCTAGGCATGGAGTGCAAGGGTTTTTAAGAATGCTCTCAGCTAGAGCTATTTTAGCCTATAACCTTGCTAGTAAACCATGCAATGGGAGATTCAATGAAGACAAGGGCAAGAATGCCAATATCCTCAAGAATCAAGAATGAAAATGCAATGCAATGCTATGCTAGAAATGGAAATGCAAGCTAAGCTATAAAAGGAAATATGCAAGTGTTACAACCCAAGCTAATTAATCTATGTGAGCTAATCTAGAGCATAGAAATGAGGCTAATCTAAGAAAGCATAAATATGAAGCTAAGCTAAGAATGCAAGAATGAGATGTAGAATGCAAGAATGAGATATAGATGCTAAGAATGCTCCAAATCTTCAAGAACTCCAAAGTGACCTAGAAGTCCTACAGCATAAAGTTAGCATAAAAAGTTGGGGGTATCTAGAATGAAGAAGAGAGCTCTCCTTTTAAAGGAAATGAGGAGGAATGGACCATGGAGATTAAGAGGCAAAAGATTTAATCAATGGTGGAGCTTAAAAAAGGAGCAATCCATGTGCACAAATATCCTCTAATGAGAAAATAGGAGTTGACTTTTGTGTCCATATGAGACAAAAAGTGCTTTTTCCCTTTTTATAAAATAAGAATAATGCTTTATTTGTGCAACTTAGGATAAGAGGAAAAGTGGGGGCTTTTATTTATTTAAAAGGGGAGGAAATATTCCTTTTAAATAAATAAAGACTTAGGATAAAATGGTTAGCCCATAGAAAATAATCGAATAAATGATAGAGCTAGGATTTGATCAAGAATAAGAAATTGATGATTTAGCAAAAGGGGCTAATAGTCTAGGTGACCATTTTTAGGTGTATACAGTAAGCACTACCCTATGCCACACTTTGCAGTTCTATGCCCTTTTGCACTCAATAGCCTTTGACATCCTTTGACTCGCTTCAATAGTTGACACCTTGGGCACTTGGCACTTGACACATGGCACTCAGCACTTGGACCTATGCAATTGGAACTCCGCACTTGTAACTTGGCACTCAAAACTCAACACTTGGCACTTGATGCTTGGTGTTTAGCACTTGGCACCCTTCATCACTTGACACTCAGCACTTGACACTTGGCACTCAGTATTTGGTCCTTTCCACTCATGGCTTGGCACTTGGAGAAGGAATATTTTAATCGATCTATTTAGAAATAAGAAAGACTATTATTAAAATCCAAGGTAACATAATAGATCATAGATCAGGGTATAAGAAAACTAGAGGAAATGAAATGCTATCAATCAGAGACTTATATTCTTAAATTATATTCAAATGCACAAAATTATCTTCACCAGAAGATTTCACAATTTGCAATAAAGTATAATGTGAAATATCTAGAGCGATATCTACAATGGTAGACTAGGGTGAGGAATGATTCCCATCAAAAATACAAATACAAAATTGGGAGAGTCTTGCACCTAGGAGACTACAAACAATTTTGAATTCCAACTGGAATCACAAATACATGAGAAACATAAATCCACCACATCTTCCTACAATGCCAACATAGCCTTATAAAGGGCCCTAGGAAGTTTCCTGAAAGGGTTACAAATAGGCCATTATTGAATAGACAAAAAAATGGACGACTCTGAATCACCCATATTTGTTGTTTTTAGTACATTTGATAAAGATTCACACTACCCCGAGCGACAAGTCGGGAATGTTTTTTTCACCAGGAACAACCCATAACATATGCACATCGAGGAAAATAATGGAAATCTTGGCATCATCATCATAGTTGCAGTGAATTGCACTGGATTGTAAAAGCCAACATGTCTTCACAGAGCTGGCTAAGCAATCAACAAATTTCCCCCCACTACCATGCATAGCCCACTCCATCCTTCTGCATAGCTCCTTGTATGACATACCATCCACTTCCACTGTCTCATTAAAGATAAAATGATATATGGAAGGATTGTATTATTTTTTAAATGATTATATTAATTAGATGAATTTTTAAATAAGAACATATATTAATATTTTATTGGTGAGTGAGATTGGTGAAAAGTCCAAGTAATGCAAACTTTTTAGTCTACCCAATCTAGGAGGGATGGAAACACCATAAAAATCATTCCAACTAAGATCCAGGTGCTCCAAGTGTTCCAGATTGAACAATGGGGAAAGAAGATCCCCACTTAGACTACTCAGACACATACCATCATCACAAGCCTCCTTAAAACTTTGGAGATCGAGATGAATGACATGAAGTGTGAGAGGATGGCATTGAATTCCATTCCACTCACAACAATTGAAGCCATGCCATGAGTTGAGCAGTTGATTGGAGGGATCAAGAACAAATGCCTTGAAATGTAGAAGGGATTCTCTTTCATAGCCTCCACAACATTAAATGCCATTAACATGCAAGAGTAGAACAATGGCTATAGTTACCTAGAACATTTTCCTTCCATGCCACACATACTGTTTTCTCCTGGACTGTGGCTTTAAGTGTCTCTAGTAACTAGTCAAATTCAAATAATTCAAGTGTTGATGTTTCATGGAATTTTCCATTTTCACATGATTCCCACTGACCTACTTTTTTTTCAATACTAAACTAAGATAGAAAACAGAGCATAAACAAGTCTTAGAGGATATTAGATAGATTTTAATTGAGGTAGTACTTGATATCAATGTTGATGAGGAAACTCCCATCTTTGATCAACTTGCAACTCTAAATGAGCACATAAACTCTCTGAATGTAGATGTTGAAAAGAGAATTGAGGGGAGAGATGAGTCAAAGATACAACTTAACCAAGCATAGAAAATCAGCTAGGAAGTGGTAGTAAATAAGGTAAAACTATCTAATCTGACCGAGTTAGAAAGTATAATTCAAAGGGTTATTACATTTTTACAAAAACTACGCACTATAGACTCTTTCACTACCGAGATTAGTGAAAAGATTAAGAAATTAGATGAAGAATTAAAGGTTAGTGCAAATAGTTTGATAACCAAGTCCAGCGCATTTTATGAGCATTATGCTAACATTACACAAATCCAACAGTTAAGACTAGAACTGAGGAAGGAAGAGGATAAAATAAGAGAACAGGTAACCAAGCTAGAGGAAGAGTTACTTCCATAGTTAAAGGTGATGTATCGGCGTGTGAACAAGGAAAAAGAATTGGTTTCCATCCATGAGATTTCAGTTCTAGAATTTTTTTTTGATATGCATTCACAAGTCGGTTTAGAGAAGATTGCTCTTGAGAATCTCAAAGACCAATGGGAAACCCTCTTGGCCACTCGACAAAAAACCCTCTAGAACATATCTGAAAAATTGTAAGTACATTTTTCAAATTTTATTTTCAAAAAGGGCGAAATATATGTATATATATATTCTTGTATGTGCTTTACAGCGAGGGCATGTCCAAAGGGGGAGTTCACACATTTTTGGTTTATAGAATTTTTCAAGTCTAAATTTTGTAGTTGGCATATACATAATGTTTTTGATACTAATGCCAAAGAGGGAGAATGCTACTCCTAAAAGTATTAAAAATTTTCATTAGTATCATTCAATCATACAGTCGGTAAACATGACTATACACGACAATCGGTCAACACATAGAGCCTAGACATCAAGTAGAATACATGGTGAAACACTATACTAACCGAATACAGTTTTGACTAAGTACTCATACCGAGCCAGATGATTACTAAGTACCAAGCACATTAGTCACCGAACATTCATATGTACCAAGTGTTAGTTAAATACAAAGTGATGAATACAATGTACACCGAGTAAAGTGAAAAATGACATAGCAGTTTGTAATGACACAAACTACAAGGTGAATGGTTTACACCGATTAGAAAATGGTTTACCAAGATCAAGATGAAATTAAATATGGATGTAATCATTTAATTATTGATGATTCCTATGTAAAGATGGCATTGATCTTAGTTTTTCTAAGATAGTGTCAAAACCCTAATCAGGTGAAATTAGTTCGATATAAATATTGTATAAATATCATTTTGACAAGTATCAGACATGAAGTAGCCGCCATTGGGAGACATCTTAAGATCTGATAGGGTTAAGTTTGAAGTATTGATAGAGTATACAGTTTATCAGAAATAGAAGGCTACTAAGCAGTATTCAGAGAAGAGATCAATGACATTGAGGTGATATCAAATAAGTACAGAGAAAATCTAACATTAGGCAAGATTAGTTATTATCTATAGTTCAATTTCACTATTACTTTTTAACCATTGTAGCAGATTTAAATCTCTTAACATCATAGACTTGATAGTTTTTTGTAAAATCTCTTAACCGAGTGTACACTTAATTGTGAACTTCTAAAATCCTTTAACCAAGTAGATCTAGTTGCTCTTATTGTTACTCCTAATAGGGTAAGATCACTAGAAGTGATCAAATCTTTGTAGTCTTTACCGACTACTTTATTTACTACAGTAGTGAAGGTTTGTGGATTCCATCCCAACTGTAATTTTTACCTTCTAACAAGGGCTCGTGTGATACTAAAATACATGTGTTATGTGTATGAAGTTTCATGTATTCATATTTGATTAGATTATGTGTTTTTACATTACAGTTATGTTATTGGATGTATGGTGAATGAAAATGATACAGTCTGTTAATGAATTACATGTTTACAAGGATTCACTAAAAAAAAATTTAAGGGTATTGATTCACCCCTCCCCTCTTAGAATGCACCTTTCCATAATTCCAACAATTTTCTCCTAGAGGTATCCCCGTTTCAATCATGTAATTAATATCAGGCTCTTTTGTAGTTATTGTACTCTTTATTTAAGGTTGAAGCCCTCATTATCTTTCGTAATGTTATTTGTCATGCATTTAATGTTTTATGGTTAGGACAAGTAGCAGTATGATTGAGGAGGTTCTTAGAGACCATAAGACGTGCACCCCCACTAGAAGGAAAACCACTAGGAGTGACAAGAATATCTATGTCCCCTTCAAAAGATGGGTGGCATGAATTACAATTCATTTCCATATCCTAGAGATGATTATGGATGGTAACCCTATTAGGGTAGGGCTCATGTATTGGGGATTTATCAACAAGGAAAATCAAAGGTAGGGCCACCTTGGTAGCCACAAAACTAATATCTCATTGGGTCCCTTTCTTGGGAAGAGAAGAAATTTTTCTTCTAAGGGATTTCCTCTCCTTAAGATAGGGAAATTTCTCCTTGGATGACCATATTTTTCACACAAAAAATAGTTACTGATTCCCCATAAAATTTCAATGGGGAACATCACTGATTCATCTAGTAGGTGAAAATTTCAATAATCAAGAATGTCTACACAGAGTTTGATGGAGAAAAACACTCTTGCAACTATATGAGGGAAAATGGAAGGTTTTTCATCCATTCTCAAAACTAAACGAATAGATTCTAGAGACATAGGGATTACATCCCAAAGGTAAGGGGGGATATTTTTAACTTCCAGCCATCTAGGACATGAGAGTGCTAAAATTTTGCCATTGTTCGCATTGGGGTCTTAGCTAAGAACCCTTAAAAAAGATCACCCAATATTCCAGTATTACTTCTTAGATACTTCTTTCTAGTTGTTAGGGTTTTTAAACAAAACAATGAACAAACCTTTTGATCCATCATGAAATATGAAAAATAGAACCGTCGCCTCTTAATTCAAACTCTATTCATCCATTCATTAAGGAAATTTCTAGAGGGAACACAACCTATATTTAGAGCCGCTAGGAATATAACACTATCTTTCATCCTAGCCTTTTCATTAACAATTACATCGATCATTCGGGAACTCGACCTAACAATGAGGTGGTTAGGACTAAATCCCTTACTTCTAGTCCTCCATGGTTTCTTTATATCTCATTCTCTTCACTATGAACATAGAATCTAGCACCTTCAGGGACTCTTCATTCTATAACCATTTCCTTAAAGGATTTGGTTCCCAACACCAAACAATTCTCATTTCTCCTATTTGGATGAATTAGGGGGCTCATGCCCCATCAAAGTGGAGGAATTGACATACAATGGTGTGAGAGGAGCCTCCTGGCAGTTGAGGAAGGGACTCTCGAATTCATCAAGCCTCCATCCTAGAAACCCTAAGAGTTACAAAGTTCACTTTTTTCTACCAATTTTTAAAAAAATTAGTAATAACTGATTGATTTTAATTTCTAAAGAATGTTGAAAAGTTGAAGTTAAAAAATACTTGGAATTGTATATAAGATATGTTTTTATTTCTATTTATTTTAATAATAATTATATTATTATATTTCTGAAAGTTAAATAAAATATTTTTTTTTCTATTTATTTTAATAATAATTTTATTATTACATATAAAATATAATTTGGTGATTTTAGGATATATATTATATGAAAATTTTAATAATGTTATTATTTAACTTTTATAAATACATAGTAAATTTTGTTAGTAAATGAAAAATACATAGTTAAAAAATAATTATTTTAACATAATAGTTTATTAATTACTAAATTTAACATAAAATATCTATTTTTTTAATATATTGTTAAAAAATAGTAGTTTTAACATAATAGTTTATTAATAAAAAATATAATTGTTTTTATTAAAAATAATTTTTATTTAAATAATTTTTAATTAGTTCCTTTATTTAGATTAATATTTTTTCATTAGTCTTTTTAACAATTGGTTTGCATGGAAAGATAAAATTAGATATGAAAGGATTGTATTAATTTTTAAATGATTATATTAATTAGATTAATTTTTAAATAATAATATATACCAAGTTTTTATTTTAAATTATTTGATTTAATTCTAAATAATAGTACTAGAAGAATAGAGTGAATAAAATAGAGAGTTAGAGATAATGAGATATAAATAAAAAGGTAGGAGAGAGATAATATAGAATCCTAAGCCTTAACTCTAACTATAAAACTTACCATGATGTAAACCCTAACCATAATGATAATTTTTATGGTTAGAGTTAGGACTTAAGGTTCTATATTATCTCTCCCCCACACTCTATCTTATTCACTCTATTCTTCTAGAAATCAAATATTTTAAAATAAAATATTAATATATATATTGTTATTTAAAAATTCATCTAATTAATATAGTCATTTAAAAAATAATACAATCCTTCCATATATCATTTTATCTTTAATGAAACATCGGAAATGTTGGCTTTTACAATCCCGTGCAATTCGCTGTAACTACAAATAAGAGGAAGAAGCTAATAAGAGGTATGGATGGCATTGACTCTAAAGAAGAAGACACCAAGCAAGCAACCTAAGAAGAGGAAGAAGCTAATAAGAGGTAAGAATGAAATTGACTCTGGAGAAGAAGACACGAGGCAATTCAAACTGGCTATAAATAAAAATCAATCAATTGATGAGATAGTAGAGAATATAAATGAAACGGGTAGACTAACTCACCCTAAAATGAGTCAATTTGTACATATGTCAACCGAGGATTAGGAAAAGATAGAAGAGGTAATCATCAACATGATGATTAAGTTTAGAAGATTACCAGTGGAATTTTCAAATTGCATTCCTAAGGATCTATATAAGAAGGTATCAGAAAGATGGACCTATTCCTTGCATACCAAAAAGAAAATGAGGGAATGCTCATTAATTTTGGCAATGCCTACTCTATCAGTTACAAAAATTGAAGACATGATGAAACAGTATGCAACTATATTTTTTATGAAAAGAAGAGAATTAAGTATATTGTAAGGGAAACTTGAAGAAGTAGATGAAGACAGTAAAATTTTATGGACAAAATTTTTGGATTCAAAGATTGAAGTAGACATAACTACACTTGTATTAATTCCTTAGGAAAATATAAAAGGTAAAGGAAAAGTGGTACACTGAGATGATGCATACATTGCTACTAAAGAGCCTACTCACATATATGATACTCAACTACAAGATGATGAAACATACACCAAAGATTTTTATCCGATGGGTTATACTGAAGAAGAAAAAGAGGATACTCCTGAGTAGCTAGTAACATCCATGAATGATGAAGTGACAATAGAAGATATCAATGATTGAGATCTTGATGATGAAGAAAAAGATGATGAAGATATCACCATTGCTGCAGACAATACTGAGAAGAAAAACCCACTAAGGAAGAAATAGTAAACATACTGGGTAACTAACCTATATTGGTGCAAGCCATTGATATTACTAGTCAAGGAAAACTTGAGGAACAGACACTCGAGAAGCAACAAGACACCAGCAAAGGACAGGGTGAAGAAGGATATAAGGAGACAAATGAGCTTGAGATAAAAGATGAAGAAGAAAAAGAAACTAAAACCAAGCAAATGTATATATTTCTACAACTGACACAAGGCTAGAAGCCCAAGGACCTCAAACAAAGGGTAGAGTCAAAGGGAAAGACAAGGAAGAAAGTGTCTCAACTGAGCAAGAAAAGAGTATGTAATTTACAGTGAGAGCATGTCCAAAGGGGGAGTTCACATAGTTCACACATTTTTGGTTTACAGAATTTTTCAAGTCTAAATTTTGTAGTTGACATATACATAATGTTTTTGATACTAATGCCAAAGAGGGAGAATGTTACTCCTAAAAGTATTAAAAGTTTTCATTAGTATCATTCAATCATACAGTTGCTAAACTTGAAAATACAGGACAGTCAGTCAACACACAAAGCCTAGACACTGAGTAGAATACAAGGCGAAGCACTATACTAACTGAATATAGTTTTGACTGAGTACTCATACTGAGCTAGATGATTACTGAGTACCAAGAACATTAGTCACCCAATATTCATATGTACCAAGTGTTAGTTAAATACAAAGTGATGAATACATTGTACTCCGAGTAAAGCAGGAAATGACATAGTAGTTTGTAATTGCACAAACTACAAGGTGAATGGTTTACACTGATTAGAAAATGGTTTTCCTAGATCAAGATGAAATTAAATATGCATGTAATCATTTAATTATTGATGATTCCTATATAAAGATGGCATTGATCATAGGTTTTCTAAGATAGTGTCAAAACCCTAATCAGGTCAAATTAGTTTGATATAAATATTGTATCGATGTCATTTTGACAAGTATCACACATGAAGTAGCCACCATTGGGAGACATCTTAAGATCTGATAGGGTTAAGTTTGAAGTATTGATAGATTATATAGTTTATCAGAAATACAAGGCTACTAAGCATTATTTAGAGAAGAGATCAATCACATTGAGGTGATATCAAATAAGTACATATCAAATCTGACATCAGGAAAGATTAGTTATTATCTATAGTTCAATTTTGCTATTACTTTTTAACCATTGTAGCAGATTTAAATCTCTTCACATAGTAGACTTGACAGTTTTTTGTAAAATCTCTTAATCGAGTGTACACTTAATTGTGAACTTCTAAAATCCTTTAACCAAGTAGATCTAGTTGATCTTATTGTTACTCCTAATAGGGTAAGATCACCAGAAGTGATCAAATCTTTGTAGTCTTAACCCACAACTTTATTTACTACAGTAGTGAAGGTTTGTGGATTCCATCCCCACCGTAATTTTTACCTTCTAACAAGGGTTCGTGCAATACTAAAATACGTGTTATGTGTATGAAGTTTCATGTTTGCATATTTGATTAGATTACATGTATTTACATTACAATTATGTTATTGGATGTATGGTGAATGAAAATGATATAGTTAGTTAATGAATTACATGTTTACAAGGATCAAACTGAAAAATTTTTAAGGGTATTGATTCACCCCTGCCCTCTTAGTATGCACCTTTCCATAATTCCAACAATTTTCTACTAGAGGTATCCCCATTCCAATCATGTAATTAATATCAAGCTCTTTTGTAGTTATTGTACTATTTTTTTAAGGCTTAAGCCCTCATTATCTTTTGTAATGTTATTTTTCATGCATTTAATGTTTTATGGTTAGGAGGAGTAACAGTATGAGTGAGGGGGTTCTTAGAGACCATAAGAGGTGCACCCTCACTAGAAGGAAAACTAGTGGGAGTGACAAGAACATCTGTGTCCGCTTCAGAAGATGGGTGATGTGAATTAAGCTTCATTTCCATATCCTAGAGATGATTATGGATGGTAACCCTATTAGGATCGGGGTCATGTATTGGGGTTTTATCAACAAGGAAAATAGAAGGCAGGGCCACCTCGGTAGCCACAAAACTAATATCTCATTGCGTCCCTTTCTTGGGAAGAGAAGAAATTTTTCTTCTAAGGGATTTCCTCTCCTTAAGATAGGGAAATTCCTCCTTGGATGACCATATTTTTCACACAAAAAATAGTTACTGATTCCCCATAAAATTTCAATGGGGAACATCACTGATTCATCTGGTAGGTAAAAATTTAAACAATCAGGAATGTCTACTCAGATTTTGATGGAGAAAAAAACTCTTGCATCTATATGAGGGAAAATGGAAGGTGTTTCATCCATTCTCAAAGCTAAACAAATAGATTCTAGAGACATAGGGATAACATCTGAAAGGTAAGGGGGATATTTTTAACCTCAAACCATCTAGGACACGAGAGTGCTAAAATTTCACCATTTTTAGCATTGGGGTCTTAGCTAAGAACCCTTAAAAAAGATCACCCAATATTCTAGTATTACTTCTTGGATACTTCTTTCTAGTTGTTAGGGTTTTTAAACAAAACAATGAACAAACCTTTTGAACCATCATGAAATATGAAAAATAGAACCATCACCTCTTAATTCAAACTCTATTCATCCATTCATTAAGGAAATTTCTAGAGGGAACACAACCTATATTTAGAGCCGCTAGGAATATAACACTATCTTTCATCCTAGCCTTTTCATTGACAAGTACATCGATCATTTGTGAACTCGACCTAACAATGAGGTGGTTAGGACTAAATCCCTTACCTCTAGTCCTCCATGGCTGCTTTATATCTCATTATCTTCACTATGAACATAGAATCTAGCACCTTCAGGGACTCTTCATTCTATAACCATTTCCTTAAAGGATCTAGTTCCCAACACCAAAAAATTCTCATTTCTCCTATTTGGATGAACTAGGGGGCTCATGGCCCATCAAAGTGGAGGAATCGACATAAAATGGTGTGAGAGGAGCCTCCTGGCGGTCGATGAAGGGACTCTCGAATTCATCAAGTCTCCATCCTAGAAACCCTACGAGTTACAAAGCTCACTTTTTTCTTCCAATTTTTTAAAAATTAGGAATAATTGATTGATTTTATTTTCTAAAGAATGTTGAAAAGTTGAAGCTAAAAAATAATTGGAATTCTAGATAAGATATGTTTTTATTTCTATTTATTTTAATAATAATTATATTATTATATTTCTAAAAGTTAAATAACATTTTTTTTCTGTTTATTTTAATAATTATTATATTATAACATATAAAATATAATTTGGTGATTTTAGGATATATATTATATGAAAATTTTAATAATGGTATTATTTAACTTTTAAAAAAACATAGTAAATTTTGTTTGTAAATGAAAAATACATAGTTAAAAAATAATTATTTTAACATAATAATTTATTAATTACTAAATTTAACATAATTTTTTATTTTTTTTTAATATATTTTTAAAAATAGTAGTTTTAACATCATAGTCTACTAATAAAAAAATAATAGTTTTAATTAAAAATAATTTTTATTTAAATAATTTTTAATTAGTTCCTTTATTTAGATTAATATCTTTTCATTAGTCTTTTTAACAATTGGTTTGCATGGAAAGATAAAATTATATATTAAAGGATTGTATTATTTTTTAAATGAATATACTAATTAGATTAATTTTTAAATAAGAATATATACTAAGATTTTATTTTAAATTATTTGATTTAATTCTAAGTAATAGTGCTAGAAGAATAGAATGAATAAAATAGAGAGTTAGAGATAATGAGATATAAATAAAAAGGGTAGGAGAGAGATAATATAGAATCCTAAGCCTTAACTCTAACTATAAAACTTACCATGATGTAAACCCTAACCATAATGATAATTTTTATGGTTAGAGTTAGGACTTAAGGTTCTATATTATCTCTCCCCCACTCTCTATCTTATTCACTCTATTCTTCTAGAAATCAAATATTGTAAAATTAAATATTATTATATATTTTTATTTAAAAATTCATCTAATTAATATAATCATTTAAAAACTAATACAATCCTTCCATATATCATTTTATCTTTAACGAGACAGTGGAAGTGGATGGTATGTCATACAAGGAGCTATGCACAAGGATGGAGCGAGCTATGCATGGTAGTGGGGGGCAATTTGTCGGCTGCATAGCCGGCTCCATGAAGACATGTTGTCTTTTACAATCCTATGCAATTTAACATGTCCATGAAGACATGTTCAATTTCAATGGGGAATATCACTGATTCATCTGGTAGGTGAAAATTTAAGCAATCAAAAATGTCTACTAAAAGTTTGAAGGAGAAAAACACTCTTGCATCTATATGAGGGAAAATGGAAGGTGTTTCATCCAATCTCAAAACTAAACAAATAGATTCTAGAGACATAGGGATAACATCCCAAAGGTAAGGGGGGATATTTTTAACTTCCAACCATCTAGGACACAAGAGTGCTAAAATTTCACCATTGTTAACATTGGGGTCTTAGCTAAGAACCCTTAAAAGAGATCACCCAATATTCCAGTATTACTTCTTGGATACTTCTTTTCAGTAGTTAGGGTTTTTAAACAAAACAATGAACAAACCTTTTGAACCATCATGAAATATGAAAAATTGAACCATCACCTCTTAATTCAAACTCTATTCATCCATTCATTAAGGAAATTTCTAGAGGGAACACAACCTATATTGAGAGCCGCTAGGAATATAACACTAACTTTCATCCTAGCCTTTTCATTAACAATTACATCGATCATTTGGGAACTTCACCTAACAATGAGGTGGTTAGGAATAAATCCATTACCTCTGGTCCTCCATGGTTTCTTTATATCTCATTCTCTTCACTATGAACATAGAATCTAGCACCTTCAGGGACTCTTCATTCTGTAACCATTTCCTTAAAGGATTTGGTTCCCAACACCAAAAAATTATCATTTCTCCTATTTGGATGAATTAGGGGGCTCATGCCCCATCAAATTGGAGGAATCGACATAAAATGGTGTGAGAGGAGCCTCCTGGTGGTCGAGGAAGGGACTCTCGAATTCATCAAGCCTCCATCATAGAAACCCTAAGAGTTACAAAGTACTGATTGATTTTATTTTCTAAAGAATGTTGAAAAATTGAAGTTAAAAAATAATTGGAATTGTATATAAGACATGTTTTTATTTCTGTTTATTTTAATAATAATTATATTATTATATTTCTAAAAGTTAAATAACATTTTTTTTTTGTTTATTTTAATAATAATTATATTATAACATATAAAATATAATTTGGTGATTTTAGGATATATATTATATGAAAATTTTAATAATGGTATTATTTAACTTTTAAAAATACATAGTAAATTTTGTTTGTAAATGAAAAATACATAGTTAAAAAATAATTATTTTAACATAATAATTTATTAATTACTAAATTTAACATAAAATATTTATTTTTTTAATATATTGTTAAAAATAGTAGTTTTAACATAATAGTTTATTAATAAAAAATATAATAGTTTTAACTAAAAATAATTTTCATTTAAATAATTTTTAATTAGTTCCTTTATTTAGATTAATATTTTTTAATTAGTCTTTTTAACAATTGGTTTGCATGGAAAGATAGCATTATATATATGAAAGGATTGTATTAATTTTTAAATGATTATATTAATTAGATTAATTTTTAAATAAGAATATATACTAAGGTTTTATTTTGAATTATTTGATTTAATTATAAGTAATAGTGCTAGAAGAATAAAGTGAATAAAATAGAGAGTTAAACATAATGAGATATAAATAAAAAGGGTAGGAGAGAGATAATATAGAATCTTAAGCCTTAACTCTAACTATAAAACTTACCATGATGTAAACCCTAACCATAATGATAATTTTTATAGTTAGAGTTAGGACTTAAGGTTCTATATTATCTCTCCCCCACTCTCTATTTTATTCACTCTATTTTTCTAGAAATCAAATATTTTAAAATAAAATATTCATATATATCTTATTTAAAAATTCATCTAATTAATATAATCATTTAAAAAATAATACAATCCTTCCATATATCATTTTATCTTTAACGAGACAGAGGAAGATGGTATGTCATACAAGAAGCTGTGCACAAGGATGGAGCGGGCTATGCATGGTAGTGGGGGGCAATTTGTCGGCTGCATTGCCGGCTCCGTGAAGACATGTTGGCTTTTACAATCCCGTGCAATTCGCTGCAACTACTATGATGATGCCAAGATTTCCATTATTTTCCTCGTTATGGGTTGTTCCCGCTACAAAAAAAACATTCCTGACTTGTCGCTCGGGGTAGTGTGAATCTTTTTCAAATGTACTGAAAACAACAAATATGGGCGATTGAGAGTCGTCCATTTTTTTTTTGTCTGTTCAACACTATTCCGCCAATTCCAGCTAACACTGGCAGAGAAATGGGCCTCGTCTCGTCTGATTCCATCATTATCCAATGTCCATCTTCTTCGGTGATGCAGGGAAGTTGTAGTATTGTGATCTGCTTTCACATCTTAGTATATTGCACCTGTCAAATCATCGACCTTGACACAAATTGCGCAAAGTGAAGAAAAATGGGAAAAGTGAAACGAAATGGATATTCCAAACAAAAATGAAAAATTTGGTATTCAATATTTCAACTTGGTAACCTTGAAACAATGCTCTGTATATCTCAATATATTCTTGATTGGTTAAAAAGGAATATCAGAAGCATTTGGGAAGAGTATCAAGCATTGATCTATTTTCAATCATCCTGTACTCTTCTTTTACTTGATCATTCTAATTAAAAACTTCAAGAATTTTTTTTTAAAAAAATTGATGACTAAAATTTATTAATAAATATTTCATATCCTAAATAGTTATTTTTTCTTTAAAGTCCTGAAACATTTGTCCATAAAAATAAGAACATTTTTGGGTTGCTTAAGACAGCTGGCTACTGGTGCTGTGTGATCTAGTTATATGTTATATTTATCTATGCTTTATATCATTAAAAAAAATTAAAAATTTTGTACTTAAGTATTCATGAATTTCAAGGAAGGATGGAAATTTATAGCTCTTCAGTAAGACGATGAACTTGAAGTGACTGATATAAAATTTGCATTTATGTGGTTGACTGCATATCTCAAAATGAGTTTCCATGTCTGAAAACGAGTTTAGTATTGAAAATAAAGTAGGTCGGTGGGAATCATGTGAAAATGGAAAATTCCATGAAACGTCAACACTTGAATTATTTGAATTTGTTGGTTTCTGTGGTCACCTTCTTACTTGCGTTCATATAGACTATAGGAGAACGCTTCAACTCATTCTCTATATATTCGACTACTTACTAGTGACACTCAAATCCACAGTCCAGGAGTAAACTGTACATGTGGCGTGAAAGGAAAATGTTTTGGGCAACTATAGCCGTTGCTCTACTCTTGCACGTTAATGGCGTTTGGTGTTGTGGAAGTCATGAAAGAGACTCCCTTCTCCATTTCAAGGCATCTGTTCTTGATCCCTCGAATCGAATTCTCAACTCATGGAATGGTTTCAACTGTTGTGAGTGGAATGGAATCCAATGCCATCCTCACACACTTCATGTCATTCGTCTCGATCTCCACAGTTCTGAGGAGGTTCGTGATGATGGTATGTCTCTGAGTAATCTAAGTGGGGATGTTCTTTCCCCTTTGTTCAATCTGGAACACTTGGAGCACCTCGATGTGAGCTGGAATGATTTTGATGGGGTTTCCATCCCTCTTGGATTGGGCAGACTGAAAAGTTTGCATTACTTGGACTTGTCATCATCTGGGTTTAGTGGAGATATTCCCAGGGAGGTGGGGAACATGTCCACCTTACACTACTTGGATCTCTCTGGCAGCAATGGTGGGTTGAGAATGGTTGAAATGCAGACGTGGAGGGGAAACATGAGAGATTTACGGGAGCTTATCCTGGTAGAAGTGGATATGTTAAGTGTGGAAAGCAATGGGTTGGTCAACGCGTTGTCCACCATGTATTCTCTCACCCGTCTTGAAATGGTCACCTGCGATCTGTGTGGAGCAATTCCCCCTTCCCTTGCCAACCTCACCAATCTCACTCACCTCAACCTTTACCAAAATGATTTCAATGGTAGTATCCCTTCTGCCCTGCTGAGCCTTCCAAGACTGCAACAAGTGGACTTGTCACATAACTTAAATCTGGGAGGCCCTCAACACTCTGCTTCGCTTCACACCCTCGACCTTTCACAGACAGCAGTGGGAGGAAGCATTCCAGATTCTGTTGCCAACATTTCCTTGTTAACTGTCTTGGCTCTCTCAGACTGCTATGTGGAAAGTATCCCATTGACGATGGCGAATCTTACAGCGCTCAAGGAATTGTATCTCTCCGGTAGCATGTTAAGAGGGCACATCCCGCCTTTTGGGGATAGATCTCGTCCGTTGGGAAGGCCTTTTCCTTTGGCCTTTATCGATCTTTCCCAAAACCAGTTGGATGGTCCCATTCCCCCAATGCTCTTGGCTGCATTTCCGAACCTCCAGCACGTTTACTTGAGCAACAATCAACTGACGGGCAGCATTCCATCCCCTGCTGGTAACCTACTGTAAAGACTGAAATTTTGACACTAAAAGCCACATCAATGAAACCCGCTATTTTAAGGAGTCGATCAGCAAGTCAATGGTCGATTACATAAGTCGACAAGATATCAATAAAGTCGCTATTAAATAGAGAGATCAGAAAAACAATTACGACCAAATTTGTCGAAAAGATAAATCATACCTCTGTACAAAGTCGAGTGAAATGTCAACCATATGTCGAGTGTCCTAAAGACATCACAACAAGAAATGTCCCATCAAATACAAGTAACAATAAACTGTCATGTCAAGATAATGATTCAATAGATTTTTCAACCAACTGTCGAGGCATATAGTAAAAGATTAATATTAGCTTCAATTACGATCTTTCATTTCATAAAAATAAAAGTAACCTCAAAGCCGAGAAATGCCATCATGTCGAATACCAGATGCGTATAACACTATAAGGTAATATCCTTCCTAAAAAAAAACTTCAGAAACCTGTTCACAAAAGCTAGCTATGGCGAGAATATTGTGGGAGTGCATTTCCATCCTACCACAAAGTTGTAACACTTCCCCGGAATCTTTCCTGACATGAAAGATACCCAGCCCAGCTACAGATAGTCTAACAAAGTAAAACTGCCTGAAGTAATGGAATTAGTGTGCCAAATATTTCTATATTCTAAAATACAATTAAAGGTCACATCAATACATATTCTTAATTAAGAAAATGGAAATGTCAACTTTTCCTTTCCTTTTCATTTCATAGAATTGAGGTTCCATCTCACACATGGAACATTATCGTAATTCATAATTTTCACAAAGACGTCATTATATACAATGATCATCATGGAAAAGTTTATATCTATCCACATATCTATTATAAAACAAGCAAGATAAATCAGCTCTCCTTAATATGATCATGAGTAATATATTGTTTTCATGGACATTCAGAAAGTACATCAAGATATGACAAATAAAGCAACAATATTTTCTTTGATAACAGCTCAAAGTTCCTAACTTCATTTCATGCATATGGTTAAAATTGAATCAAGAGAATACCTCAATATTTCATTACTTTTCAATAATTCTCCATATAGAAATATTTTCTGAAAAACACAAGTAATCACAACTAGATACAAGTGCACAAGTTATTTTATAGTACCCATTTTGATTCTCCTCTTTAATAACACAGATTCTAGGCATATTTTCAAGTACCTTAATCAACAAGCAAAATTAGCCAATGTAAAGACCGGAAAACCGACTAGAGACATTTATGCATCAATGACATACACTTACAAATGTACAAAAGTCAGAAATTATAATCTTTTAAAGCAAAGATCACACAGCTGGGAACTCACTGAATTTGTTTCCTACAAATGAGCCCATAATGTCTACATTTGTGGTTGCAATAAACTTGCTTTCGGCTGAAGATACTCTGATAACAAATCTCAATGGAGATATAAAACCCCTGGGCATATTTACTATAGTAAAACACTCTGCTTACTCTTCTATGACTATGGAAATAATCATGGTTCTAAAAGAAGCACTAGAGCTTCGATGTATAGTAGTTCATCTTTGCAAGAAAGTAAAATTTGGGTCCGATCCACTCAAGCATTCTTAGCGTCTAAGCAGGAAATGACCTTAAACCTATGAAAGTCTCTCTCCAAATTCACATAAAACTCTTTAGAACAGCCAAAGAGTTCTCCACCCGCAGAATCACCACCTAAATTTCTCCATCCGCGAGACAATGAACAGTAGAACTTAGACCAATTGGTTGGTATCAAAATGATTACATCTTATAGTTCAATGGTGTCATGATTCTGGCCATGACTCTAGGCTAAAAGAGTATTAAAGATCTATCGGTCATGAGGAAGTTTGTGAATTACTTCCTTCTTTCCATTGCCAGACAATCTTGAAATGAGTTTAGGTTTTACCATAAAAGGTAAGTGTTAGAGGATGAGATATTCGAGCCTGCAAACAGAGGCACACTCAATGTATTGAAGGCCTGTGTTAAGTCAAAGAGAGTGAGGAGAGTAGTGTACACATCATCAATAAACATAGTCTCGGCCATTGAAGGGGACGGGGAAGCCTACACAAACTGTCGATGACATCTTTTGGGTGTCTGTCAACCATGTCAGAGCACAAAAAACCCAACGACTGCAGAAAATATACATGTGGACAATCCCAAAATTCAAGCACTACAGGATGTGATTGGCGGGTACAGTCGAAACCCACTTCCTGATATTCCAAGTTCAAGAGGAATAAAGGCATATGCACAGGTGCATCTACAAGAAATTGCACTCAGGGACCGCTAGTATATAACATATGGGAGATGTAGAACTAGAATTAAATTCAATGATTTGAAAATAACTCCAAATTCCTCTGTCACGTCTGTCACGTCCAGCAACTAATTCAAGAATAATGCAATTTATTCTTTATTTGTCATTGCTTCGAATTTTATCTACTAACTTATCGTCTCAAAAGTAAAATTCCATGTACAAGATAATTGGGTCAACGGAAAAATTATAACAAAACCCCAGCCCATAGTTTATCATATATACATCAATAAAAAGCTCAAATCAAAGATATGGCAAAGAATGTACAGTCCATAATTCGGGCAATAGATTTTCTCTGCATTCATTCCCAAAGAAAAGAAAACTATACGAGTTTGTTTCATGACAGAAATGGCAACAGACCAATCTAAGAAGAAAGGCAAGCATGCGACATTTGATTACTAAGAGTTCCAAAACAATGACTTGTTTTTGTTAATATGCCGAAGAAAGAAAAAAACGTAGCAAGCAAAAGAAAGTCATATCATTCTATTCCCACTTGCAAGTTGTAAAGAGTTTGGAACCTGTTAATAATGGCGAATTCGATAGTTGATGAAGCTCTTCCAGCCCCTGCAGAATGCAATTCTCTCTGGAACCAGTTCTGTTCTATCAATGTTTGACCACTACAACTGGCCTAAGCTTCTACTCTACTAGAAAACACAGTGTTACTGCTAGAACAAAGAAAAATTAGAGTATCATTCTCTCTAGGCAGCTCCAAAATATAGCTCACGATAAGACTTTATGACTGTGATGATTCATTAAAACCCCAGGATAATCTCACTAATAAAGCTTTTCACCCTAAACTCATGCCTCCATTTCCACACCACTCCAGGAGATAACATATGTGCCAATACAAAAAGCATATTCTTTTTAACGGAAACAAAAATCTTTAATGCCCACTCTTTGTAATTCTAGGAGGCACTCATACCTTTAGTGCAAAAACCGATCATTATTTGTCTAGGCAATATCTCATAAAATTTATATCTTCTTTCTTTGTATCCCACACACAATGTACCTCATAATTTTTCATATATTCTAACATTTGCAATAGGAAGAAATCACACCACTCATAGGTAGACAGTTTCCAAAAACACATAATTGTTTCAAAACTGCATAGTTTCAAGAACAACTGGGGATATTCAAGAAATTTTACACAACAAAATATTATCCCTCAAGTGTCCATTTCCCATAACACAAGCAACATCCTATCCTTCCTATCAAGATAACTGAAATTGAAAGACACTCTAGTCAATCTAGGGAACCACAATTATGTTCTTAGACCAAGCATTAATCAACTCTCAATTATGCGACTATGGGTTGCAACTAAGCATAGTGAACTCAAGGCCCTAGTATAGAACCCAGAGCTCTGATACCATATGTAAAGACTGAAATTTTAACACTAAAAGCCACATCAATAAAACCCGCTATATTAGGGAGTCGATCAACAAGTCAATGGTCGATTACATAAGTCGACAAGTTATCAATAAAGTCGCTATTAAATAGAAAGATCAGAAAAACAATTACGACCATATCTGTCGAAAAGATAAATCATACCTCTGTACAAAGTCAAGTGAAACGTCATCCATATGTCAAGTGTCCTAAAGACATCACAACAAGAAATGTCCCATCAAATACAAGTAACAATAAACTGTCATGTCAAGATAATGATTCAATAGATTTTTTGACCAACTATCAAGACATATAGTAAAAGATTAATATTAGCTTCAATTACAATCTTTCATTTCATAAAAATAAAAGTAACCTCAAAGTTGAGAAATACCATCATGTCGAATACCAGATGCGTATAGCACTATAAGGTAATATCCTTCCTGAAAAAAAAAACTTCAAAAACCTATTCACAAAAGTTAGCTAGGGCGAGAATATTGTGGCAGTGCGTTTCCACCCTACCACGAAGCTATAACACTTCCCCAGAATCTTTCCTGACATGAAAGATACCCAGCCCAGCTATAGATAGTCTAACAAAGTAAAACTGCCTGAAGTAATGGAATTAGTGTGCCAAATATTTCTATACTCTAAAATACAATTAAAGGTCACATCAATACATATTCTTAATTAAGAAAATGGAAATGTCAACTTTTCCTTTCCTTTCCATTTCATAGAATTGAGGTTCCATCTCACACATGGAACATTATGGTAATTCCTAATTTTCACAAAGATGTCATATATACAATGATCATCATGGAAAAGTTGATATCTATCCACACATCTATTATAAAACAAGTAAGATAAATCAGCTCTCCTTAATATGATCATGAGTAATATATTGTTTTCATGGACATTCAAAAAGTACATCAAGGTATGACAAATAAAGCAACAATAATTTCTTTGATAACACCTCAAAGTTCCTAACTTCATTTCATGCATATGGTTAAAATTGAATCAAGAGAATACCTCAATATTTCATTACTTTTCAATAATTCTCCATATAGAAACATTTTCTGAAAAATACAAGTAATCACAACTAGATACAAGTGCACAAGTTATTTTATAGTACCTATTTTGATTCTCCTCTTTAATCACACAAATTCTAGGCATATTTTCAAGTACCTTAATCAACAAGAAAAATTATCCAATGTAAAGACCAGAAAACCAACTAGAGACATTTATGCATCAATGACATACACTTACAAATGTACAAAAGTCAGAAAGTATAATCTTTTAAAGAAAAGATCACAGAGCTGGGAACTCACTGAATTTGTTTCCTACAAATGAGCCCATAATGTTTGCATTTGTGGTTGCAATAAACTTGCTTTCAACTGACGATACTCTGATAACAAATCTCAATGTAGATATAAAACCCCTGGGCATATTTACTACAGTAAAACATTCTTCTTACTCTTCTATGACTATGGAAATAATCATGGTTCTAAAAGAAGCACAAGAGCTTCGATGGATAGTAGTTCATCTTTGCAAGAAAGTAAAATTTGGATCCGATCCACTCAAGCATTCTCAGCATCTAAGTAGACAATGACCTTAAACCTATGAAAGTATCTCTCAAAATTCACATAAAACTCTTTAGAATAGCCAAAGAGTTCTCCACCTGCAGAATCACCACCTAAATTTCTCCATCTGTGAGACAATGAATAGTAGAACTTAGACCAACTGGTTGGTATCAAAATGATTACATCTTATAGTTAAATGGTGTCATGATTCTGGCCATGACTCTGGGCTAAAAGAGTATTAAAGATCTATCAATCATGAGGAAGTTTGTGAATTACTTCGTTCTTTCCATTGCCAGACAATCTTGAAACAAGTTTTGGTTTTACCATAAAAGGTCAGTGTTAGAGGATGAGATATTCAAGCTTGCAAACAGAGGCACACTCAATGTATTGAAGGCCTGCATTAAGTTGAAGAGCGTGAGGAGAGTAGTGTACATGTCATCAATAAACAGAGTCTCAGCCATTGAAGGGGATTGGGAAGCCTACACAAACTGTCAATGACATCTTTTGGGTGTTTTTCGATCATGTCAGAGCACAAAAACACAACAATTGGAGAAAATGGACATGTGGACAATCCCAAAATTCAAGCACTACGGGATGTGATTGGCGGGTACAGTCGAAACCCACTTCCTGATATTCCAAGTTCAAGAGGAATAAAGGCATATGCACAGGTGCATCTACAAGAAATTGCACTCAGGGACCGCTAGTATATAACATATGGGAGACGTAGAGCCAGAATTAAATTCAACGATTTGAAGATAACTCCAAATTCCTCTGTCACGTCCGTCATGTCCAGCAACTAATTCAAGAATAATGCAATTTATTCTTTATTTGTAATTGCTTCAAATTTTATCTACTAACTTATCGTCTCAAAAATAAAATTCCATGTACAAGATAATTGGGTCGATGGCAAAATTATAACAAATCCCTAGCCCATAGTTTATCATATATACATCAATAAAAAGCTCAAATCAAAGACATGGCAAAGAATGTATAGTCCATAATTTGGGCAATATATTTTCTCTACATTCATTCGCAAAGAAAAGAAAACTATGGGTGGCTGCAAGAAGTTGAGTCCTAGTTTTGGCCAAAAAGTGGAAGTGTTTTTCCTGTTTTTCAAAATTTCTATCAATTGATGTCCAAATTTGAAGCACTTAAACATTGAATCTTGAAAAACTTTAGTAATATCAAATTTAGTGCTCGGAATCTAGTTTTCAAATATGTAATTTTTTTTAATACCCACATGGTATAGATTGAGTTTTAATATGCATGTCTAAAAACCACTTTTTCAAAATGCTTGTTTCAGGACCACACCTTATGCGTGTACGAACACCCTTTTTTGAAGCAAATGAATGTATTTTTGGGAATCCTTTTGGGAAAAGGTACCTAAAACACTGAAGATTGGTTAGGATATTTTTTCTTATTTTTTTATTTAATTTTTTTTTATTTATTAATTTTTAATTGACTATAAAGTACTTTTTCAAAACTTCTGGTGTATAGACACCATAATTTGATGAGGATTTCATATTTTTTCAAAATTGTTTTTTTATCTTTAATAGAATTGTATCTAGTTTGGTCTCATATAATTTATTTTCAAAAAAACCTAAAAGCAAAAAAGTTATTAACGTTTTACTAAACCTCACTATTTTACATTTAGGAACCACTTTCAACTAATAAATAATGCAAAAATAGTAAAATAAATCACATCACTATGAAATTTGCATTTTTGAAATCAGGACAATGAGAACTCTAATGGGTTTTTTTCTTGTAAAATGATATGATCGGGAAGGCCCTCAAAAAATTATGGCAAGGCAGAAATCTGGCATTCCAATGCCTTAACCAAATTTTTGAAGGTCAAGGCATAGGCTTGGTTCTACCAAGCCTAAACCAAACTGAATTTGAAATGAAGTTCGAGGCGGATGTGTGCTTCCCACTCATGACTTAAGAAACGGGCACCCATTTTTTGAATTTAAAAAACAGGCGCCCATTTTTTAAAAAATAAAATTGAAGTGTTAAAATGCATTTTTTATTCAAAAAGAAAAAAAAATTAGAAATGGGCACCCTTTTTTTGATTCAAAAAATGGGCACCCGTTTTGAATTCAAAAATGGGCACCCATTTTCTGAATCAAACAACGGGTGCCCATTTTGAATTAAAAAATAGGCACCCATTTTTTGAAATTAGGATCGTGTGCCCAAACCTAAAATGGGTGCCCATTTTTTGAAAATGGGTGCGCGTTTCGAGTGACATATTTCATTTCTACAAGACTTTCATGAAATTGTCCCCCAACTTTGATCTCTTACCCCTATACAAGTTTGTTTCATGACAGAAATGGCAACAGACCAATCTAACAAGAAAGGCAAGCATGCAACATTTGATTACAAAGAGTTTTGAAACAATGACTTGTTTTTGTTAATATGTTGAAGCAAGAAAAAAATGTAGCAGGCAAAAGAAAGTCGTATCATTCTATTCCCACTTGCAAGTTGTTAAGAGTTTGGAACCTGTTAATAATGGTGAATTTGATAGTTGATGAAGCTCTTCCAGCCCCTGCAAAATGCAATCCTCTCTGGAACCAATTTTGTTCTATCAAAGTTTGACCACTACAACTGACCTAAGCTTCTACTCTACTAGAAAACACAGTGTTACTGCTAGAATAAAGAAAAATTAGAGTATCATTCTCTCCAGGAAGCTCCAAAATACAGCTCATGATAACACTTTATGACTGTGATTGTTCATTAAAACCTTAGGATAATCTGACTAATAAAGCTTTTCACCCTAAACTCATGCCTCCATTTCCACACCACTCCAGGAGATAACATGCGTGCCAATACAAAAAGCATATTCTTTTTAATGGAAACAAAAATCTTTAATGCCCACTCTTTGTAATTTCATTATCAAAATAAATCAATGTAACTTATTTACCAATTACATATTCCGTTAAAAGAAAACAAACAGTCCACGCCATTTTTTTTAATTCCAAATACGTGGCATGAAAAGAAATTAAAATTTTCCTGCTATTTACAGATATGAAAATTACAGTTGTGACACCTACTCTACCTTACACAGGTCAATCTGAGTAGCAATGCATTGATGGGTAAAATCCAGCCTTCCATTTGGCAACTATTATCTCTGGAAGAGCTTGATATAAGCAACAACAAATTAGAGGGTAAAATTCCCCCTTCCATTGGCCAGCTCATATCTCTATATTTGCTTGATCTAAGAAACAACAAATTAGAAGGTGGCATCCCCCTCAACATTTTCAATCTTTCAAATCTGAACAAGCTTTACTACAGTCCAACCAGTTAAGTGGGGATTTTTTAGATTCTCACCTTGATAATCTCAGCCAACTTGTAGAGAACGACATTTATGATAATCTTTTGACTGTCAAGTTCAGTCCAACATGGATTCCAAAATTCTCTTTGCAAACGCTGGCATTAAGTTCTTGTAACATTGAAGGTGGGCTTCCAACATTCCTAATCACTCAATATGAGGTCTACTATGTGGATTTGTCCAACAATAGTCTTGTAGGAGATATTCCTGAGTGGATATGGGGCCTTGATTCTCTTGCAGATCTCAATCTTTCTTACAATCACTTTGCAAGGGTTCTACCTCATTCATTGAAGGGAAGTCATCTTCGTGTTCTAGATTTGCATAGCAATAATTTACAAGGTCAGCTTTCACTTTTTCCTGATGAATTGGCTGCGTCGAACTCACTTATTTCTGATGGCTTGGCTCTATTGGACTTGTCAAAGAATCAACTCAGTGGATCCATTCCAGTAGAATTTGGTGAATATCATAATCTTCACTATCTGTTTCTCTCGAGAAGTCAACTTAGCGGTAGCATTCCACCTTCTGTACTTTGCGGAATAACCATTGTGGATCTCTCACACAACAAGCTTACAGGTATCATTCCTGCCTATTTCAAAAATTATTCTTCAATTGAGATATTAAACTTAGAGAACAATTATTTGGAGGGCAAGTTGCCAAAGCAATTTGCAAAGATGTCTATGCTTTAGACATTAAAATTGGGTGGAAATGGACTAAATTCATCAATCCCATCCTCTCTTGCAAAGTGTAAGCAGTTGGAGATACTAGATTTGAACAACAACAAAATCAGAGGGTTCATTCCAAATTGGATAGGGAAACTTGCAAGCCTTAAGATTTTGATCTTGAGATCAAATAGATTTCAAGGCAAAATACCTTCAGAAGTTACAACTCTGCCACTTCTTCAAATCTTGGATCTTTCATCCAACAGATTTTCAGGGGTTATTCCAGTCAACATCTCCTCTTTGCAGGCTCTAAAAAATAAAACGGTCGGTGCTGAAGTCTTAGGTGTTGGAGATACTATTCCAATCTATGTTGATCAAGCGACAATCATTAACAAAGGACATGAGATGGAGTTTGTGAGATCATTGGCACTAGTAAAATGTCTTGATTTATCAGAGAAAACTTTAATAGGTGATATTCCTCAAAACATTGGATTGCTTGAGGGTTTGGTTATCCTAAATATTTCAAGAAACCATATTAGGGGTGAAATCCCAAAGAGTTTGGGGAAAATGGAACAGGTGGAATCTCTTGATCTCTCCCACAACCAACTCTCTAGAAATATTCCTTTGGATATGCAATTGCTCACATTCTTGGGTTACCTGGACTTGTCTCACAATAATCTTTCTGGAAAGATACCACAAGGTGGGCAATTAGACACTTTTGAGGCATCATCCCGTTGGTGTTCTTTTTCCCCAAAGGTCAACATGGAATTAGGATTGATAGGGCTAATGTCACATTCACTCAACACTCCAAATCTGACAGGAAAAAGGGCTAACTGACAAGGATCAAAGAGAAATCCTTCTACACTTTGAGCTCCACATCACTCAGGCAGGTATACCTCATCTGCACACACATATTAACTTGTGTCACACTACAGGCCTGCAGGTAACTGACTGTGGAATGGTTCTCAAACTCTTTTAGGTATCCTATACCTCAATGAAGCCAATATCTCATGCAATAGCCCAACTTGCATGGAGTGAGTATGAAAACCAGAGACCTAACCTATCAACAAGAAAGGGAAAAGGGTGGAACTGAATGGAAATGATTTGAATGGATTGAAAGGACCCCTAAGATGCCCTAAGTCTCTCGTCGACCAGTGCCTTGTCCAATGGGCCACAGAGTCAAATACCTTATTGCAAGAGAAAACTATGAAACAAGAACACAATATGCTCAATGTGTTGATGCCTGACATCAATCACACACCATGACAAAACCTCAACTTAGCACCCACCTGTGTAATTAAGTATGCTAGTATCCACTCAAAGGATTTTAACCCTCCCCTTAGAAGAGACCTATAAACAGACAATACGTTAACCAGCATCCACAGGAAGACAAGCATGAAATACCTTTGACACCTCAGCTCATACATACATAAACACTAACCTTGAAATAGTTATCCCTGGGAAGACAACTCCACTTCCAAGCACATAGGCAGTGCAAATAGAAAAACCAGACACCCTTGATGTATAATTAATGAATCCAAAATTCAAATGGAGATAGCTTGGTAACAGTAAGACTATATTGAATTCTCATACATAAAACAAGTTTGTTACAATATGCACTGTATTCTCTGAACCAACAATGGATGAAGAACACCCTATATGTAGAGAGAAGGAGAAATATGCAAGACAGAACCTTTCATTGGAACCAGAAAGGAACTCTAGGCTAGAACCACTGGAACTGATGAAATTTAGAAGCCTTCCTAATGATCATGAAAATCCTTTTATAGGAACAAGGATTGCAACAAGCTACCAATCATTAGGGCACAAGAGAACCTTTGACAAGCATCACATCTCCTTACCAACTGTTCTACATCACTGAAGACTGTGGGCCGCCAAAATCCTGCTCTCAAGATCTTATGAGCAGTTGTTTTACCCATATAATGTCCACCACAAACTCCCTCATGCATCTCCTTCAACAATAGATTAGCCTAATTCTCATCTACACATTTCAATAGTATGCAATCCAAATTTTTTCTATATAGCTTACATTTCACAATCACATACTTGATGGCCTGTAACTTCAATGTCCTCTTTTGATTATCATTCATACTATCTGGACACCTCAAGTTTCTCAAATAGTAAATAATATCCTGATACCAAATACAATCATCCATATCACATGTATAGTCAATTTCAAAATTATTTACCTAGTTTGCATCTAGATTGGATTGTGCTATCAACTTTTCCAATCCCTGTCCTCTAACCAATTTAGTGATCTGGATCTCAACATTGAACTCCTACATCCTATTAATCCATCTGCATCTTCTTCCAAACACCTCTTGATGTGAGAAAATGTCCTTGACAACTGCACTTGGCACAAAAGCAATCACAACTACTCCCATCAAGTAACATCTAAAGGCCTTGATTGCCTTCACAAGTCCATAAGCCTATTTTTCATTTATGTCATATTTCAACTCTGCAGCCTGCAAAGATTTACTGAAAAATGCAATAGGCTGCTCAAAACCATCCTTATTATTTTATAACAAAACTGTAGCAATCATGTGAAAAGATGCAAAAGAAAAGATATGCATTGGGACACTATAATCAGGTGCCTTTAGCACTGGTGCATCTTTGATAGCCTGGTTGATATTCTTGAAAGCCTCATCAAGCTCACCCTCCCAACTGATTATAGATCCCTTCTTCAACATCTTGGAAATAGGTCTAGTAACCTTTGCAAAGTTTGTCACAAACCTCATCAGAAAATTGACCTGACCAAAGAAAGACTGAATCCCTTTAACATTCTTTGGCCTCTAAATTTTATCAATTGCTGCTACCCTCTCTGGGTCAATTTTCACTCCTTGCTTCCCAGCTAAGTGGCCAAGCAACTTACCCTCTATGACACCAAAAGAAAATTTCCTTGGGTTTAATGAAATACCAAATTCCAAGGCCCTCATAAATATCTCCTCTAAATGAACACAATGGTCCTCTTCCTTCTTGGAATAGGCAGTTAGATCATCCTGATACACAACAAGGAAATCATTAATGAAATCTGAAAAGGCAACATCCATTGCCCTCTGAAAAGTAGTACCAGCATTTGTGAGACCAAAAGGCATTCTCACATAAACATATGTTTCCCAAGGTGTTGTAAAGGCTGTCTTGAATTGTTCTGATTCCTTAATAATGACCTGATTGTAGCCAGAGAAACCATCCATCATTGACATCAATTCTGATCTGGTTACTCTCTACAACATAACCTCCATATTGGGCAAACAATAATTATCTTTCAATAAGCTAATTTTCAAATTTCTGAAGTCCACACAAAGCCTGATGTCACCATTCTTTTTTCTTATAGGAACATGATTTAAAACCCAAGAAGAATGCCTTATAGGCTTGATAATGATGACATCTCTCAACTTCATTAACTCTTCTTGCATCTTGGGTGCCAAAGTAGGATTAATAGGCCTTTTCTTTTGCCGAAAAGGTTTAGCATCTTCTCTCAATGGAATAACATGCTAAAATAAATCCTCTCTATAAACCTTGAGGTCATCATATGACCATGCAAAAGCATGCCTAAATTTTCTCAATAATTCAATCAAAGGTCTCCTTACCTTTTGAGATATATCTCTACCAATGTACACTTTCTTAGGAGCCTCATGTGATCCAAGAGTTATCTCCTCAAGATTAGCATAATCTTCTCCTTTGATATTCTTTTGAACTCTATCTTGGTTGTCAAAAATAGTCTCCAAAACAACAAGCCCCTTGGGCACCTTGTTAGTTCTAAGCTGAATGACCTCATTGCCTAATACAACCTCCCTTCCTTCTATTGACTCAACCAAGGCTGAACAATCAAGTTCCTGACCATGATACTGATCCTTGCATTCTATAAACTTCAAAATATCATTATCATCCTCAAAAACATGCCAATTCTCAATATTGTCTGGTATACTAGGCCTAGCCTGAATTTCAACTTTAGAAATATTGGAGAATGTAACATCATTAGGATTGATTGCAATATTGGCCAACAAGTCAGCCATCTTGTTATTACTCCTCTCCTTCCACTCAATATTAAAGGCATCAAACTGCTCAATCAAATCCCACACTACATTCCTATATTGTTTCAACCATCTATTCTTGGAAGCATACACTGACCTGACTTGGGACACCACCAACTCAGAATCACCAATAACACTTATGCATTTTATACCATGCTTTTGTGCCAACCTCAGTCCTAACAACCAGGCCTCACATTCTACTATATTGTTGGTAGAAAAGAATTTCAACGTGAAAGAGAACTTGTAGGTGTTTCCATCAGGAGAAATAAGTAAAATACCTGCTCTTGCACCATCTTTGCAATTTGCACCATCAAAGTACATGACCCACAAATCACCCTCCACAGAGTCAGCACCTACCTTAGTAGAAATAGGTGACAAAACAAGATCATTTTCAAATACAGGGATCTCTGCCCTAAAAGCATTTACATTAGTATCCACAAAACATGTAGTTTCATCATCTATGTTTCTCTCAATCATGTGGCATACTCTTGGCTCTCATTCAATCTTGACAAACTGCTCATCAATCTTGAAAGTTGCATAGGACAAATCACACTATAAACTTCCACCCATGGTAGCACTCCATCTTCTAGATAGCAACATCCCATAATGAGGAGGGATATCCACCACCAAAACACTCATTGTTAGCTCTTTTTCTGGATATGCTTCCAACCTATACGACATTGCATTGATGGTCCCAATAACTAGTACCCCCCTCTGATCCATTGCACAACATCTTCCCTGCACTGTATCAACTTTAAGGCCCAATCTCTCCATGATTTTGAAGGGCATGACAGTATTAGAGGCACCACTATCAATCATACAATTTCTTAATTTCATCCCATTCACAAGAACACTTAAGAAGAATGGGTCAATATTTTCAAGGCTAGCGTTGGCAGAACTGTCCAAATATATTGCAGGAATTTGAGACACAATTCCCTGAGCAACAACATCCTTCAAAGCTTTATCCTGAGAACCATTGCATGAAGTATCATTTTTGTGAGTATTACCAACCCATGCAATAGCCTTATCTTTATGTTCAAGGATCCTCAATAATTCTGACAATGGAACCTTAACTATAATTTGTGACAATACAGATAACATGTCAATAGGGGTAGAGGTAGGAATTGCAATCTGCACTGCCTTAACATCCTTTTTCTTGTCTGACATATTAGGTGTATTGACCACCTTCATTTTTTCAACCTTATCCATTGTGTTAATTGGCTTTTAAATCTCACAACAGATCTTTTCAATTCCAACTCCCTTAGGCTCACAATGTTTACCTTTTACATTCTTTAATTTTACCATGTGATCACCCCTTGATTTGTTCTCATTAGGTTCTCCGGAGTTGGTACTCTTTATAAACATTCCTGTAGCTTTCTCATTTGTGTTCCTTGCCACCATGCCTCTAGTTTGCACCTGGGCAATCATTTCTGTAGTAATCCTCTCCATCTCTTCTTTGGAAGGTCTTCTCAAATTTACTGGCTCGGGAGAAGAGTTCATGTTACATGTTTTCTGATCAATGCACTCACCATCAGAAAAAACCTCTTGATGAAAAAGGGCCTGATTATGTCTCTTCACATTCACATCTACCTCTTCATCAAAATCAGAATCATCTTCATATCCTAGACATGAAGAAGCCATGTTGCATCCAACATCATCTTGCTCTCCTTGTTCTATCTCCTCATCACCACAATCTTGATTTCCGGCCATAGATTGTGCAACCACACAATGCTTTGCAGAATGAGCGGATTGGCATGCAACACACCATGGTACATTATCCATGACATTTATTGAAGCTTTATGTAGAGGGTCAGGGACACCTCTGTCATTGTTTCCTCTTGCAGCAGTGACAATAGGCTTCCGATCCTTCCATTGGGTGTTGTAGGGGGAGTTCTGCAGTCTATTCTGCTTACTGAAATTATTGTTGAACCGAGGCCTCTCATTGGTAGGAGCACTAATGTTCCTATTTGCAGGTGCCCTTAAATCCTTCAATGCATTAAGCACCTTATCCAACTTATCTTCTTCCTGCCTCCTAGATCCAACACCCCTATCATTTTTTTTCTTGTATTTTCTATCCCCAAACAACTTTGGGTCATCTCTCTTTCCACCCAATTATCCTGATATTTTCATGTTGTTCTCAATACTGATAGCAACTCTAAAAGCATCCCTAAGAGTTCTTGGTTCTTTATCCCTCAATAAATATCCCATCTTCCCATCAAATGCATTGAAATATGTAGTCAGACAGACATTGTCATCCAATCGCATGACTTGGAACAACTTGTGCATACCTTTCTAGAATCTCATGTTGAACTCAACTACAGACTCATTCTAATTTTTCCGTATGGTATTGAATTCATTCAACATGAAGCTAGCATTAGGCCTATCACCATACTGCTCTTTGAAACATTTCTCAAAAGAGTCCCAAGTATCAATACATCTATCGGGGAGCCTCTTAAACCAATCTCTAGCATCCTCCATTAGAGATTGAACAAACAATTTCATGACAACATCCTCATGCTCTACCTCATAATCATTAAGCATATCAACAAATAACCTAAGATTCTCTTCACAACTAATAGCATTATTACGAGAAAACTTAGGTACCTTATCTCTAATATCATTTGGAAAAGCATTTGGATAGCTAGGAATTCCATCAAAATTTATTTGCGTATAGCCTTCTAATTGCATAGGTCTTCTTTGAAAACCTGAACTAGTGTTAACCCTAGGATCAACATTAGCATCTACATTTATCTGTGCATTTGACTGCTACCTAGGATCTAAACCTATCCTAGCAGATGAAGAAGGAATAGAACTAGTAGCATTACTAAGTGGAAAAGTAGTAGTCATAGATGGCATACCTAGTTTAGTAGCAAATGGGCCAAGAGCATTAGCTAAAGAAGCCCACAAAAATTGGATCTTCCTTTTCTTTTCTGCAATGGCAGCATCAACCTTAGCTTTCTCTAGTTCTCTTACAAGGTCCTCATCTTCCCTTCTCCTTCTCTCCATTTCAGTGTCCTTATTTGAATCAGGTGGTGGGATCCCTGGTATTGTCACTGGTTTACTTGCTTGGTCACCCACCATCTTCTGCTTTCCTTTCTCATTTATAATAACAACAGGCCTTGTAATCCTATGCCCATCTTTATCTTTAGGCAAAGGGACACAGCTTTGCACTTGTCTAACCATAGGGCCCTCATTTTCAAATTCATGATCTTGCAGTAAGCATTCTTGCTCACTCCTCAAAGAATCAAGATCACCAAAAACATCATGTTGCAACTTTTTAGAAGCAAAAGAAAGCATTTTGTTTCTCTCCTTCATTTCATTTATTTTTCTAATAAGAGACTGCCTCTCTATCAAAGCATTTACCTTTTCAACCTCTCTCTTCTTGTAACCTTTTATGTATGGCATCCTGCTTTGCCAACTGCAACCTCAGTGCACTCAAATCATCAGGATCAACCATAATGTCATCAGAACTAGATGACACATCCATATCAGGAAGATTTTGAAATGGGAAGTGAACTTGCCTATGTCTCATGGGTTCTCCTATGAATTGATCTTCATCAAGATACAAGTCAACCTCTAAACCCATATCTCTGTTTTCTTCATCATGACCTACAGGCAGAGGACCTTTATCCTGAAATGCAGCCTCAGGGGTATCATAAAATATTTGTTCAGAGTGACCACCCTCTGTTCTAGAAACTCTGTTCTGTGAACCATCCTCACTTGAGAGGATACATGTGGTCTTCTAGCTCCTGCATTTCTCTGTTCTCTCATGGGAGCACTGGTAGACTCACCATTCCTTCTAATCCAGCTCTTGTTTCCCTGTCTAGGTAATTGCTCCAGAGTGACCTCTGTATTTTTTCTAACATATGACCTAGTATTTTTTCTCTTATCCATGCTTCTTCAATATGTTGCACTAATTCAAACCTTTGAGCCACCACCCACCTAGATGGGAAATCTTCAAAATACTCAGGAAAACAAGAACATAAAATAACCTTTCTCTTTAGATTCTCCCTAGTAGAATCACTGACTCTTAACAAATGCATAACTTTTAGTTGTCCCCAGCAGAGTCGCCATTTTGTTGGTTTTGGATTATTCCCTTTGATCTTAAACTTGCAGATTTACACTTTGATGGATAATTCAAATACAACTCCTGACTCTATCACCACTCCAAAGTCCACAAGGAAGAGGGCCAACTGACAAGGATCAAAGATCCTTCTACTCTTTGAGCTTCAATGCTCAAGCGGGTGTACCTTGACTCACTTCTCTAAAGGAGTCAAAAAATATTCCACTACATTCAATACAAGAATGTTAAAGATTTATCAAATGATGTTTGTGTTTGTGGTTGTTAACCATGAAACTTCAAGAGAAAAGACCAGTGCCTTATCCGAGGGCTAAGAGTCACCCAACTGTATACTTCAACTGGACACCTCAAATCAAACACAATGAAAACCAGAGTAAGTGCTTTGCCTATTACCCCTTTCCCTCAAGCACAAGGACATCAAATTCTACACCTGGCTGCAAACTCATTGAATTCACCTAAAAGACTTTAATCCTAACTTTGTTAGAAACTCAGAGATGAATTCAAAATACTCTTTGTTTACCATACATTAACACACTTTGTGATATTAACATATATGAGCTCAGAGACAAGCAAGAAGACATACACAAGATACAAGATTGGGATCCAAGAATGTTTTCATTAACAAATCCAAAATTAGCATACAATTAACATGACACCAAGCTGAGAAGAAGACACTAAATCAAACCTCTATCAGTCTATTACAGTCAAAAACTAGGGACCAAAAGACAACAATGTTTTTGAGCCCTTACCAAAATCAAAAACTCTCTAACTTATACCCCTTAGTCATCTTCACAATCTGCAACAAGCTACAGATGACTAGGGTTAGGGCTTCAACCACCCAACCTGCTACAAATGGTCACAAAAATTATTGCAAACACTCCTCGAGCCAAGAAAGTCCTTTGCTAGGTACAATACCTCTTTTGCAATTAACCGCATAGACCCTGGACCACTCCGCAAATAGCAAACTAGTCATTTTTCACCGAATAGTGTCGCTTCTGCATTCAATTCTACAAATTTGGTACATTCTAGCACTAGAAGCTCTCAGAGAAATTTGAATTTGAATACCAATGGCTAAAACAATGGCACCTGCAGAGAAACAATGACCCATGTTCAAACATGGCTCAACTTTATATCACAGCAGTCAAATCAATCTCCCCTCGTGGGCTTTACAACTCTAACTCCTCCAGGCAACTCAGGTTTCATTCAGCGAACTGGCAAGAAAGCATTTCTTAGTCACGGAATGAAAATATTAACTCCGGTTAGACTCCGCAACACACAACTGCACCTATTAAAATAGCCCGCTTTAAGTCATTAGGCAAACTGGTGACAAAAGCATCTCTCCAATTCACAGAAAACATCCTACCTCCGCAAAAGAACTTAGCGGCCTCATGACCGCTATTCACCAAGTGTCCAAATGAATTGGGGAACCACCAAATCACCACGTGAATGAGTGACAAGCCAGAAAGTTTTGTTAGGCCACCAAATCCTTATTCACTCTGCCATTAACTTCGCAACTGCGATGCACGATGCCACCTATCACAACACCATTCGCAGATACCGCCTCATCACCAACACTGAATCCATGCTCTGCAAGCCTTTGAAAATGAATTGCTAGCATAAGATCTCATGGCTCTGACAAATTGCATGAGAACTTACACCAACTGTTAGATCTATCCTCACCAAAGACCCCATTGACAACGGCCCCACCTAATAATTCCACTACTACGATGCCACCTTAGCACCTACCGGCCAATGAAAACCATGCACCTCAGCACACCTGGAAAATGGAATAAAATCTGACAGGTGGCGCATGATCGCAAAGGCTTGGAATATTCCTTGCAATCATACACTGACCATTAGATTTTAGCTTCATCGTGGGCACCTCCGACAAGCCAACCCATCACCACATGGACCAACAGGAAGATGCCAACTCAGATCACCGAAACCACCACCGCAACCATCACCACACTGCCATGGACATGTGGCAGGCGGTCGCATGATCGCATATCAGAGAGGTCTGACATGCAGCCATGTGATAGCCAATAAGAACATGCCACATCATTGCCTCTGGGACCACACCAAAGAAGCCTCACCATTCGGAGGATCAGACGGTCATCGTGAAAGCGCAAGAAATAAAACTTGTGCATCTTCGCCATGCGAACTTGCGGCAAACCCTCGATCCTATCTAAACTTTAACCGCACAAGAAGCATAAGAAGAGACAAAATGCTGAGCATTTGGTGACTACGAGACTAACCACCAACTGAGTCGCTTGAGGTTAGAAGATAACCACCAACCTCACAAAGATCACATGACTACAGTCGTCGAGTCGCTAGATGCTAGCCGCATAACCACCAGAAACCAGTGAACGGGATATCAACAGATAACCGCCAGTCGCTAGGTCACTGGATAGAAAAAGAAGCTACCCAGAGACCTGGAGAAAGCATGACAAGAAACATTGAAGGATAGGGCCCCACCACCCATCGCACCTGCGCAGTTAGAGAAAACACCAGCAAACAAAGAACTAGTGCGAGGTCAAAAACACACAATATTTTCGATGGAAGAGGACTGAAAACACACAAAAGGTTTTCGATACGTCAATAGATAAACCCACAAAGCAGGAAGCACAAGGTCGAAAACAACGCAGGTCAAAAACACATAGACTAAAAACATCATGAACCTTTTGAAAACACTGTGGGTTTTCGACACTGAGGTAGATTTTTGAAATATTTCCAGCAGGCCTAGAATTTTGAATCTCTTTCAGGATTTTATGAATTTAGAGATGCAGTCTGGACCAGAGCCAAGCGACGACAAGAGGAACACAAAGCAGGACACTTGACACACACTAGCAAGGAAAACAAGCCATTCTCAAAGGATTTTTTGCAATGATAGAAAATCAGCCTAACAGTGGCTCTGTGTCGGGATGTATGCCTCCTGTAGGCATAACAAGGACTTAGAATCTCTGGTAAAAGTAGACCATCCCACAAGACAAAATTGTAGAGAGAAAGGAGAAAGTAGGGCAAGACCAAGCAACAGGACCAAAAACTGATAGACCAAGGCAAAATAGGGCAGGGGAAAATAACTTATATATAGAGATTTGCAAGATGTACAACCCTAACTATTGTTCATGGAAAACAGACTACTTCAAATGAAGTACTGCTTCAAGAATTTTCCATGAACTGGAAACTCCTGAAGATCACCATCAAAATCTTTGATGATGTAAGAATCTTGGCCCCATTTCTCATGAATCAGATATGGCCCTAACTAGATGGGATCAAATTTACCATGCTTCCCCTTATCCTCCAATATGGCATTCCAAACTAACACCAAATCAACAGGCTGAAACTTTCTATTAATAGTCTTTTTATCATATAGATTCTTAACCTACAACTGTAATTTGGTATTCCTTGCAACTGATTCTCTTCTAGTTTCATCCAACCTAATGAGGTCCTCCATTCTCAACTGCATTTCATCATCAATGTCATCATCATACAACTGCACAAACTTGTACATCTCTAGCAAATTATTCTGAGGAATTCTAGCATGAATTCCATACACTAGGTCAAATGGTGCACAACCAATTGCCTTCTTCACAGTTACCCTATTAGCCCATAGAGCCAATGGCAGATTTGAATTCCATGCCCTCTTATTCTTCTCTAGAATTCTCTTTAAGATTTTAATCAAGCTCTTATTAGCAGATTCTGCCTGACCATTTCCTTGCAGATGATAAGGTGAGGAATTAGAAATCTGAATTCCCAAACCTTTGCAAAAGTCCTTATATTCAGCAGACCTGAAGCACATAGCATTATCACTCACTATCCTCTTAGGGCATTCAAACCTTGTAACAATATTATTCATTAGAAAGTCAATTACCACCCTGCTAGTTGCATTCCTTGTAGGTACAGCTTCTACCCACTTTGTAAAGTAGTCAGTGGCAACTAAGATCCATGAATGTCCTCCACTTGACTTTTTTGGTATCTCCCCTATGAAATCAATTCCCGACTGCTGGAAAGGACCCTGAACTTCTACTGGTTTTAATGGTACATTACCTAAAAACTTAAGCTTACCAGAGAACCTTTGACAAGCATCACATCTCCTTACCAATTGTTCTTCATCCCTGAAGACTATAGGCCACCAAAATCTTGCTCTCAAGATCTTATGAGTAGTTGTTTTACCCATATAATGTCCACCACAAACTCCCTCATGTATCTCCTTCAACAATAGATTAACCTGATTCTCATCTACACATTTCAATAGTATGCAATCCAATTTTTTTCTATACAGCTTACATTTCACAATCACATACTTGATGGCCTGTAACTTCAATGTCCTCTTTTGATTATCATTCATACTATTTGGACACCTCATGTTTCTCAAATAGTAAATAATATCCTGATACCAAATACAATCATCCATATCACATGTATAGTCAATTTCAGAATGATTTACCTGGTTTGCATCTAGATTGGATTGGGCCATCAACTTTTCCAATCCCTTTCCTCTAACCAATTTAGTGATCTGGATCTCAACATTGAACTCCTGGATCCTATTGATCCATCTGCATCTTCTTCCAAACACCTCTTGCTATGAGAAAATGTCCTTGAAAGCTGCACTTGCCACAAAATCAATCACAAATGCTCCCATCAAGTAACATCTAAAGGCCTTGATTGCCTTCACAAGTGCATAAGCCTATTTTTCATTTATGTCATATTTCAACTCTGCGGCCTGCAAAGATTTACTGAAAAATGCAATAGGCTGCTCAAAACCATCCTTATTCTTTTGTAACAAAACTGCAACAATAGTGTGAAAGGATGCAAAAGAAAAGATATGCATTGGGACACTATAATCAAGTGCCTTTAGCACTGGTGCATCTTTGATATCCTTCTTGATATTCTTGAAAGCCTCATCAGGCTCACCCTCCCAACTGATTACAGATCCCTTCTTCAACATCTTGGAAATAGGTCTAGTAACCTTCGCAAAGTTTGTCACAAACCTCCTCAGAAAATTGACCTGACCAAAGAAAGACTGAATCCCTTTAACATTCTTTGGCCTCTAAATTTTATCAATTGTTGCTACCCTCTCTAGGTCAATTCTCACTCCTTGCTTCCCAGCTAAGTGGCCAAGCAACTTACCCTCTATGACACCAAAAGCACATTTCCTTGAGTTTAATAAAATAACAAATTCCAAGGCCCTCATAAATATCTCCTCTAAATGAGCACAATGGTCCTCTTCCTTCTTGGAATAGGCAGTTAGATCATCCTAATACACAACAAGGAAATCATTAATGAAATCTAAAAAGGCAACATCCATTGCCCTCTAAAAAGTAGCACCAGCATTTGTGAGACCAAAAGGCATTCTCACATAAACATATGTTCCCCAAGGTGTTGTAAAGGTTGTCTTGAATTGTTCTGATTCCTTAACAATGACCTGATTGTAGCCAGAGAAACCATCCATCATTGACATCAATTCTGATCCGGTTACTCTCTGCAACATAGCCTCCATATTGGGCAAACAATAATTATCTTTCAATGAGCTGATGTTCAAATTTCTGAAGTCCACACAAAGCCTGATGTCACCATTCTTTTTTCTTACAGGAAAAAGATTTGACACCCAAGAAGAATGTCTTATAGGCTTGATAATGACGGCATCTCTCAACTTCATTAACTCTTCTTGCATCTTGGGTGCCAAAGTAGGATTAATAGGCCTTTGCTTTTGCTAGAAATGTTTAGCATCTTCTCTCAATGGAATAACATGCTGAAATAAATCCTCTCTATAAACCTTTAGGTCATCATATGACCATGCAAAAACATGCCTGAATTTTTGCAATAATCTAATCAAAGGTCTCCTTACCTTTTGAGATATATCTCTACCAATGTACACTTTCTTAGGAGCCTCATGTGATCCAAGACTTATCTCCTCAAGATCAGCATGATCTTCTCCTTTGATATTCTTTTGAACTCTATCTTGGTTGTCAAAAACAGTCTCCAAAACAACAAGCCCCTTGGGCACCTTGTTAGTTCTAAGCTAAATGACCTCATTGCCTAAGACAACCTCCCGTCCTTCTATTGACTCAACCAAGGCTAAATAATCAAGTTCCTAACCATGATACTGATCCTTGCATTCCATAAACTTCAAAATATCATTATCAAACTCAAAAACTTTCCAATTTTCAATATTGTCTGGTATACTAGGCCTAGCCTGAATTTCAACTTTAGAAATACCGGAGAATGTAACATCATTAGGATTGATTGCAATATTGGCCAACAAGTCAGCCATCTTGTTATTACTCCTATCCTTCCAATCAATATTGAAGGCATCAAATTGCTCAATCAAATCCCACACTGCATTCCTATATTGTTTCAACCTTCTATTCTTGGAAGCATACACTGACCTGACTTGGGACACCACCAACTTAGAATCACCAATAACACATGCATTTTATACCATGCTTTTGTGCCAACCTCAGTCCTAACAAGGCCTCATATTCTTCTATATTGTTGGTACAAAAGAAGTTCAATGTGAAAGAGAACTTGTAGGTGTTTCCATCAGGAGAAATAAGTAAAATACTTGCTCCTGCACCATCTTCGCAATTTTCACCATCAAAGTACATGACCCATAAATCGCCCTCCACAGAGTCAGCACCTACCTCAGTAGAAATAGGTGACAAAACAAGATCATTTTCAAATACAGGGACCTCTTCCCTAAAATCATTTACATCAGTATCCACAAAACATGTAGTTTCATTATCTATGTTTCTCTCAATCATGTGGCATACTCTTGGCTCTCATTCAATCTTGACAAACTGCTCATCAATCTTGAAAGTTGCACATGACAAATCACACTCTAAACTTCCACCAATGGCAGCACTCCATCTTCTAGATAGCAACATCCCATAATGAGGAGGGATATCCACCACCAAAACACTCATTGTTAGCTCTTTCTCTGGATATGCTGCAAACCTATATGGTATTGCATTGATAGTCCCAATAACTGGTACCTCCCTTTGATCCATTGCACAACATCTGCCCTGCTTTGTATGAACTTTAAGGCCCAACCTCTCCATGATTTTGAAGGGCATGACAGTATTAGAGGCACCACTATCAATCATACAATTTCTTAATTTCATCCCATTCACAAGAACACTTAAGAAGAATGGGTCAATATTTTCAAGGCTGGCATTGACAGAACTATCCAAATATATTGGAGGAATTTGAGAGACAATTCCTTGAGCAACAACATCCTTCAAAGCTTTATCCTAAGATCCATCGCATGAAGTATCATTTTTGTGATTATTACCAACCAATGCAATAGCCTTATCTTTATGTTCAGGGATCCTCAATAATTCTGACAATGGAACCTTAACTGTAATTTGTGACAATGTAGAAAACATGTCAATAGGGGTAGAGGTAGGAATATCAATCTACACTGCCTTAGCATACTTTTTCTTGTCTAACATATTAGGTGTATTGACCATCTTCATTTTTTCAACCTTAGCCATTGTGTTAACTGGCTTTTAAATCTCACAAGAGATCTTTTCAATTCCAACTCCCTTAGGCTCACAATGTTTACCTTTTATATTCTTTAATTTTACCATGTGATCACCCCTTGATTTGTTCTCATTAGGTTCTCCGGAGTTGGTACTCTTTATAAACATTCTTGTAGCTTTCTCATTTGTGTTCCTTGCCACCATGCCTCTAGTTTGCACCTAGGCAATCATTTCTATAGTAATCCTCTCCATCTCTTCTCTAGAAGGTCTTCTCAAATTTACTGGCTTGGGAGAAGAGTTCATGTTACATGTTTTCTGATCAATGCACTCACCATTAGAAAAAAACCTCTTGATGAAAAAGGGCCTAATTATGTCTCTTTACATTCACATCTACCTCTTCATCAAAATCAAAATCATCTTCATATCCTAGACATGAAGAAGCCATGTTGCATCCAACATCATCTTGCTCTCCTTCTTGTTCTATCTCCTCATCACCACAATCTTGATTTGCAACCATAGATTGTGCAAGCACACAATGCTCTACAGAATGAGGGGATTGGCATGCAACACACCATGGTACATTCTCCATGACATTTATTGAAGCTTTATGTAGAGGGTCAGGGACACCTCTGTCATTATTTCCTCTTGCAGGAGGGACAATAGGCTTGCCATCCTTCCATTGGGTGTTGTAGGGGTAGTTCTGTAGTCTATTCTGCTTACTAAAATTATTGTTGAACCGAGGCCTCTCATTGGTAGGAGCACAGATGTTCCTAATTGTAGGTGCCCTTAAATCCTTCAATGCATTAAGCACCTTATCCAACTTATCTTCTTCCTGCCTCCTAGATCCAACACCCCTATCATTTTCTTTCTTGTATTTCCTGTCCCCAAACAACTTTGGGTCATCTCTCTTTCCACCCAATTTTCCTGATATTTTCATGTTGTTCTCAATACTGACAGCAACCCTAAAAGCATCCCTAAGAGTTCTTAGTTCTTTATCCCTTAATAAATATCCCATCTTCCCATCAAATGCATTGAAATATGTAGTCAGACAGACATTGTCATCCAACCGCATGACTTGGAACAACTTGTGCATACCTTTTTGGAATCTCATGTTGAACTCAACTGCAGACTCATTCTGATTTTTTCTTATGGTATTGAATTCATTCAACATGAAGCTAGCATTAGGCCTATCACCATACTGCTCTTTGAAACATTTCTCAAAAGAGTCCCAAGTATGAATACATCTATCAGGGAGCCTCTTAAAACAATCTCTAGCATCCTCCATTAGAGATTGAACAAACAATTTCATGACAACATCCTCATGCTCTACCTCATAATCATTAAGCATATCACCAAATAACCTAAGATGCTCTTCACAACTAATAGCATTATTACTAGCAAACTTAGGTACCTTATCTCTAATATCATTTGGAAAAGCATTTGGATAGCCAGGAATTCCATCAAAACTTATTTTCCTATAGCCTTCTAATTGCATATGTCTTCTTTGAAAACCTAAACTAGTGTTAACCCTAGGATCAACATTAGCATCCACATTTATCTGTGTATTTGACTGCTACCTAGGATCTGCACCTATCCTAGCAGATGAAGAAGGAATAGAACTAGTAGCATTACTAAGTGGAAAAGCAGTAGTCATAGATGGCATACCTAGTTCAGTAGCGGATGGGCCAAGAGCATTAGCTGAAGAAGCCCGCAAAAATTGGATCTTCCTTTTCTTTTATGCAATGGCATCGTCAACCTGAGCTTTCTCTAGTTCTCTTGCAAGGTCCTCATCTTCTCTTCTCCTTCTCTCCATTTCAGTGTCCTTATTTCAATCAAGTGCTGGGATCCTTGGTATTGTCACTGGTTTGCTTGCTTGGTCACCCACCATCTTCTACTTTCCTTTCTCATTTATAATAACAACAGGCCTGGTAATCCTGTGCCCATCTTTATCTTTAGGCAAAGGGACATAGCTTTGCACTTGTCTAACCACAGGGCCCTCATTTTCAAATTTATGATCCTACAGTAAGCATTCTTGCTCACTCCTCAAAGAATCAAGATCACCAAAAACATCATGTTGCAGCATTTTAGGAGCAGAAGCAAGCATTTTGTTTCTCTCCTTCATTTCATTTATTTTTCTAATAAGAGACTGCCTCTCTATTAAAGTATTTACCTTTTTAGCCTCTCTCTCTTCTTGTAACCTTTTATGTATGGCATCCTGCTCTGCCAACTACAACCTCAATGCACTCAAATCATTAGGATCAACCATAATGTCATCAGAACTAGATGACACATCCATAGCAGGAAGATTTTGATATGGGAAGTGAACTTGCCTATGTCTCATGGGTTCTCCTCTGAATTGATCTTCATCAAGATCCAAGTCAACCTCTAAACCCATATCTCTGTTTTCTTCATCATGACTTGCAGGGAGAGGACCTTTATCCTGAAATGCAACCTCAGGGGTATCATAAAATATTTCTTTAGAGTGACCACCCTCTGATCTAGAAACTATGTTCTGTGAACCATCCTCACTTGAGGATATATGTGGTCTTCTAGCTCTTGCATTTCTCTATTCTCTCATGGGAGCACTGGTAGACTCACCATTCCTTCTAATCAAGCTTTTGTTTCCTTGTCTAGGTAATTGCTCCAAAGTAAGCTCTGGATTTTTTCTAACATATGACCTAGTATTTCTCCTCTTATCCATGCTTCTTCAATATGTTGCACTGGTTCAGACCTTTGAGCCGCCACCCACCTAGATGGGAAATCTTCAAAATACTCAAGAAAACAATAACAGAAAATAACCTTTCTCTTTAGATTCTCCCCAGTAGAATCACTAACTCTTAACAACTGCATAACTTTTAGTTGTCCCCAGCAGAGTCACCATTTTGTTGGTTGTGGATTATTCCCTTTGATCTTCAACTTGCAGATTTACACTTTGATGGATAATTCAAATACAACTCCTGACTCTATCACTGCTCCAAAGTCCACAAGGAAGAGGGCCAACTGACAAGGATCAAAGATCCTTCTACTCTTTGAGCTTCAATGCTCAGGCGGGTGTACCTTGACTCACTTCTCTAAAGGAGTCAAACAATATTCCACTACATTCAATACAAGAATGTTAAAGATTTATCAAATGATGTTTGTGTTTGTGGTTGTTAACCATGAAACTTCAAGAGAAAAGACTAGTGCCTTATCCCAGGGCTAAGAGTCACCCAAATGTATACTTTAACTTGACACCTCAAATCAAACACAATGAAAACCAGAGTAAGTGCTTTGCCTATTACCCCTTTCCCTCAAGCACAAGGACATCAAATTCTACACCTGGCTGCAAATTCATTGAATTCACCTAAAAGACTTTAATCCTAACTTTGTTAGAAACTCAGAGATGAATTCAAAATACTCTTTGTTTACCATACATTAACACACTTTGTGATATTAACATATATGAGCTCAGAGACAAGCAAGAAGACATACACAAGATACAAGATTGGGATCCAAGAATGTTTTCATTAACAAATCCAGAATCAGCATACAATTAACATGACACCAAGCTGAGAAGAAGACACCAAATCAGACCTCTATCAATCTATTACAGTCAAAAACCAAGGACCAAAAGACAACAATATTTTTGAACCCTTGCCAAAATCAAAAACTCTCTAACTTATACCCCTTAGTCATCTTGACAATCTGGAACAAGCTACGGATGACTAGGGTTAAGGCTTCAACCACCCAACCTGCTGGAAACGGTCACAAAAATTATTGCAAACACTCCTCGAGCCAAGAAAGTCCTTCGCTAGGTACAAAACCTCTTTTGAAATTAACTGCATAGACCCTAGACCACTCCGCAAATAGAAAACCAGTCATTTCTCACCGAACAGGGTCGCTTCTGCATTCAATTCTACAAATTTGGTACATTCTGGCGCTAGAAGCTCTCAGAGAAATTTGAATTTGAATACCAATGACTAAAATAATGGCACCTGCAGAAAAACAACGGCCCACATTCAAACTTGGCTCAACTTTATATCATAGCGGTCAGATCAATCTCCCCTCGTGGGCTTTATAACTCTAACTCATCCAGGCAACTCGGGTTTCATTCAACGAACTGGCAACAAAGCATTTCTTAGTCATGGAATGAAAATATTAACTTTAGTTAGACTCTACGTCACATGACTACACGTGTTAAAATAGCCCGCTTTAAGTCATCAGGCAAATTGGCGACAAAAGCATCTCGCCAGTTCACGAAAAACATCCTGCCTCCCCAAAAGAACTTAGCGGCCTCGTGACCGCTATTGACCAAGTCTCCAAATGAATTGGGGAACCACCAAATCACCACGTGAATGAGTGACAAGCCAAAAAGTTTTGTCAGGCTACGAAATCCTTATTCACTCCGCCATTAACTCCACAACTGCGACACATGACGCCACCTATCACAACACCATTCACAGAATACCACCCCATCACCAACACCGGATCCATGCTCTGCAAGCCTTTGAAAATGAACAGCTGGCATAAGATCTCATGGCTCTGACAAATCACATGAGAACTTATGCCAACCGTTAGATCTATCCTCACCACAGACCCCACTTACAACAGCCCCACCAAATAACTCTACTACTGCGATGCCACCTCAGCGCCTGCTCACCAATGAAAACCATGCACCTCAACACACCTGGCAAATGGAATAAAATCTGATGGATGGCACATGACCGCAAAGGCTTAGAATATTCCTTGTAATCCTACGCCGACTGTTAGATTTTAGCTTCATCGTGGGCACCTCTGAGAAGCCAACCCATCACCACGTGGACCAACAAGAAGATGCCAACTCAGATCACCGAAACCACTGCCACAACTGTCACCACACTGCCATGGACACATGGCAGGTGGTCGCATGATCGCATGTCAAAGAGGTCAGACATGCAGCCATGCGATAGCCAATAAGAACATGCCACATCATCACCTCCGGGACCACACCAAAGAAGCCTCACCATCTGTAGGATCGGACGGTCATCGTGAAAGTGCAAGAAATAAAACTCATGCATCTTCACCATGCGAACTTGCGGCAAACCCTCGATCCTGTCTGAACTTTAACCGTGCAATAAGCATAAGAAGAGACAAACCGCCAAGCATTTAGAGACTACATGACTAACCGCCAACCGAGTCGCTGGAGGTTAGCAGATAACCACCAACCTCACAAAGATCACATGACTACAGTCACCGAGTCACTGGATGCTAGCCGCATAACCGCCAGAAACTAGTGAACGGGAGATCAACAGATAATCGCCAGCCGCCAGGTCGCTGGATAGAAAAAGAAACTGCTCGGAGACCTGGAGAAAGCACGAAAAGAAACATTGAAGGATAGGGCCCCACCACCCATCGCACCTGCATAGTTAGAGAAAATACCAGCAAACAAAGAACTAGTGCGAGGTCGAAAACACACAATATTTTCAATGGAAGAGGACCGAAAACACACACAAGGTTTTCGACACGTCAATAGATAAATGCACAAAGCAGGAAGCACAGGGGTGAAAACAATGTAGGTCGAAAACAAACAGACCGAAAACATCATGAACTTTTTGAAAACACTGTGGGTTTTCAACACTGAGGTAGATTTTTGAAATATTTCCAACAGGCCTAGAATTTTGAATCTCTTTCAGGATTTTGTGAATTTAGAGATGCAGTCTAGACTAGAGCCAGGTGACGACAAGAGGAACATAGAGCAGGACACTTGACACACACTAGCAAGGAAAACAAGCCATTCTCAAAGGATTTTGTGCAATGACAGAAAATCAGCCTAACAGGATAGTTTGCAAATAACATACCAAGGCACAGGCAAGGTAATAATGACAAAATTGCAAATACTTAGAAGGGATTTTGAAAATCTTCAAATGAAAAACTTAGATACAATAGACACATTTTTCACTCATGCATTGTCAATAGTAAATCAGCTAAGGACCTATGGAGACACTATTGAAGATCAAAAGATTGTTGAAAAAATACTTAGAAGTCTGCCTACTAAATTTGATGCTATAGTAATAGCCATTCAAGAGGCCAAAGATCTTTCTCAATTATCAGTAGATGAATTAATGGGGTCACTTTTAGTGCATGAGCAAAGATTAAATCGATCAGGGTCATCATCATTGGAGAATGCATTCAAGACTCAGCTCTCATTTGGCAGAACAAGAGGGAGATCAAATAATAGCCAAGGCAGAGGATGTTTTTCATCAAGGGGAGGAAGAGAAAACACATAATTTGAAAGTAGAAGACCACTATCAAGCCCACATGCCCATTCTACATCAACAAGAGTAAGGGGGAGCAGTCACTCTCAAAGTCATCATCAAGGAGAAAGGTATGATAAATCCAACATCCAATGTCATTACTGTAGCAAATTTGGGCATTATGCATCAGAATGTAGGAAAAAGCAATATGATTTGAATAAGCAAAAGGCACATTTTACAAAGGAAAATCAGTCAAAGACTAGTGAACAAGACACAATATTGATAGCATGTAATGTAGCACAAGAAAGTTCCAAAGAACTATGGTTTTTAGATAGTGGGTCTAGTAACCACATGGGTTGTAAGAAGGAGATGTTTGCAACAATAGATGATTTAGTAAAATCAGAAGTAAAATTGGGAAATGATCAAAGAGTTTTAGTTAAGGCCAAAGGGTCAATTAACATAAAAATAAAACAAGGTGAAGAAAAACATATTTCAAATGTATACTATGTTCCTGGATTGCAACACAACCTTATAAGTATTGGACAATTGGTGCAAAAAGGATATAGAATATATTTTGAGAATGGTGAATGTGTAATCCTAGACAAGAAACCAAGCAATAGGCTGATTGCAAAAGTTGAAATGACAAAGAATAGGATGTTCCCATTAAAAATTTAAAGTGAATTAATGATAGAGCCACAAGGATTGCAAAAATTTGTTGAAATAGCTTTTAAAGCCTCATACAAAAATGAATCTTGGTTATGGCATTTAAGACTTGGGCATTTAAATTTCAAAGGATTGCAGCTGTTATACAAAAAGAAAATGGTATATGGGTTGCCACAAATAGAACCACTTAAGACAACATGTGAGAGTTGCATATTGGCAAAGCAACATAGGAAATCATTTCCAGTTGGGGAGTCTTATAGAGAAAAACAACCACTTGAGATAGTGTATTTAGACATTTGTGGGCCTATGCAAACACCTTCCATGAGTGGAAAACTCTATTTTATAACATTTATTGATGATTTCACCAGAAAAGTATGGGTTTATTTCTTAAAGTACAAATCTGATACATTTTCTATTTTTAAAGAGTTCAAGGCAAAAGTTGAAAAAGAAAGCGGATATTATATCAAAACATTGAGAACCGATCAAGGTGGAGAGTATATCTCAACTGATTTTCAAAATTTTTGCAAAGAAAATGGAATAAATAAATAATTTACAGCAAGGTATACTCCTCAACAGAATGGAGTAGCAGAGAGAAAGAATAGAACAATCATGGAAATGGCACGTAGTATGATAAAAGAAAAACACTTACCAAATGAATATTGGGCTGAAGCAGTTGCATGCTCAATATATATATTGAATAGGTGTCCAACAAAAGTAGTGATAAATAAAACACCAGAAGAAGCTTGGAGCAAAATGAAGCATAACATATCACATTTGAGAGTTTTTGGATGTGTGGCATACTCATTGATACCTCAAGAGTTGAGAAGAAAATTAGATGACAAAGGAGAGAAATACATATTTGTGGGATATAGTGAACATTCAAAGGCATATAAGCTATACAATCTCATTACAAAGAAGCTGATAATAAGTTGTGATGTTGAATTTGTTGAAGAAGAGGTATGGGATGGAAGCATAGACAAAAAAAATACAAGTACACCAAGTGTTCTACAAGAGAATGAAGAAGATGAAATTCAGGTTGCAAATCCTCCTACACAAGCAAATGCACCTACAACACCATCAAGAGCACCTAGCACTCCAAATCCCACTACTCCAACAAGTAATAACAGTAGCGAGTCTTCTAATCCAACACTTGCATCTTTAAGGTCAAGGTCTATAAACACATCAAAGAAGATGAGAAGTCTTAGGGAGATTTATGATGAAACTCAAGAAGCTGAAAATGCTGATTTTTGTTGTGATTTTGCATTCTTAACACAAGCTAATCCAATTTATTTGGAAGAAGCCATAAAAGAAGACAAATGGATTGCAGCCATGGATGAAGAAATTCAGTCAATAGAAAAGAATGAAACTTGGGATCTAGTAGAACTTCCTAAAGGCAAGGATGTGATTGAAGTTAAATGGTTTTATAAGACAAAGTATAATGTTGATGGAAAAGTAGAAAAGCACAAAGCAAGACTAGTAGCTAAAGGTTTCACACAACAGCCATGCATAGACTTCAATGAAACATTTGCACCCATGGCAAGATTGGATACAATAAGAATGGTCCTATCCATAGCAGCTCAAAACAAATGGAAAGTTTATCAAATGGACATCAAATCAGCATTCTTAAATGACATTTTGGAAGAAGAAGTGTATGTAAGTCAGCCACCTGGTTATGAAGTTTTGGGACAAGAATATAAAGTATGCAGATTGAAAAAGACATTATATGGTTTGAAACAAGCTCCTAGAGCTTGGTATAGCAGGATAGATTCCTATTTAGTGAATAATGGCTTTAACAAGTGCGGTAATTAACCTACTTTGTATGTCAAAGTGAATGTTGAAGGAGAAATTTTGATAGTTTGTTTGTATGTAGACGATTTGATATTCATAGGTAATATGTCAATTAGCTCATTCAAGGAAGCCATGAAAAAAGAATTTGATATGACTGATTTGGGCCTCATGAGATACTTTCTTGGCATGGAGGTAATTCAAAACGATCAAGGAATTTTTATATGTCAAAGTAAGTATGCTAATGATTTGTTGAAAAGATTTAAGATGACAAATGTGAATTCAGCCCCTACACCAGTTGCATTGGGTTTGAAGCTTAGTAAGGATGATCAAGGTCCAAGTGTAGATGCTACTTTATTTAAAAGATTAGTGGGCAGCCTCGTGTATTTAACCTCCACAAGACTAGATATCATGTTTGGTGTTAGTCTTATTTCTAGATTCATGGACAAACCAAAAGAGTCACATTGGAGAGCTGGAAAGAGAATCTTGAGATACATAGCTAGAACAAAGAATTTTGGAATTTTGTATACTTTTTCAGATGATTACAAGCTGATTGGATATACAAATAGTGATTGGGGAGGTAGCATGGATGATAGAAAAAGTACTTCCAGATATATTTTTCATCTAGGTTCCGGTGCTATCTCTTGGGCATCAAAGAAACAACCAGTTGTCACCCTCTCATCAGCTAAAGTAGAATATGTAGCAGCCACATCAACATCTTGTCAAGTAGTTTGGTTGAGGAGAGTACTTTCAGATTAGGGGCATCGTCAAGAATAACCTACAAAAATCTACTGTGATAACAATTCAGCAATTACCTTATCTAAAATTCATGTATTTCATAAACGGAGAAAACATATTGATACTAGATATCATTTTATAAGAGAATTGGTAAATAATGGTGACATTCATCTTGAGTTTTGCAGGTCCAATGAACAACTAGCTGACATTTTCACAAAACCATTTGCAAAGAACATTTTTGAACATCTTCGGGAAGAAATTGGTATTACAAACATGGATCGCAGTGAAGATTAAGGGGGAGTGTTGGTTGACGTGGACATCCAGTCGTATTCCTTTTAATCTCCCCTGCTACTTTTCAACTGCCTCATCTACCGCATTTACTCCCTTCTTTTTTTCTAGCTTCTTTCTATTTTCTTTCGATGCTTCTAGATATTTCTTTCCAGGTTAATCTGGAACTTTCTTCTTGCCTGTAAATGTTTTTTCTTTCCTTAATGTAAAAGGGGGATACTCTATTTTTGGGTATAGAAGAGAAGAACTCTGTTTTGATGCAAAATGAATACTGTTATGAGCACTGGCAGCTCTGTAAAAATTGAAAAGGGCATTAATACAAAGATTTGTTTGAAGTTAAAAGAGTCTTTCTATTTTGTTCTGTTTATGTGTTTATATATCTACAATTTTGTGTGATTGCTTTGTTTCTTCCTCCAACATCGCGGTGCCTGTCTTTAAAATTTAAAACAAGCCATTAAATTTGTCTTCATTGATTTTGGTCCATGAATTCTTTATTTATGTAGATTAACAAGGATATTGTATGCATTCTATTTTGGTATGGTAGTAATACTGCTTCAGAACCCCAAAGAAATTACTACCAATTTCAAATACAAATTTTGCCTTGATTTTGCAAAAAGGGAGCCATCTACAACGGAAGCAATCATCTATAAAAATCGAAAAAACAATTTTAAAAGAATTTGACAGCCCAAATCTCCGGTAACCTATAACGCCCAACTCAGCCATACAAAATAGAGAAGCATTAAACAGAAATTGGGCCAAAAATAGTCATGAAAAGATTTGCATGGCTGGTAACTTCATTCGCCATAACTAGCATTTTAATTAAAATTCGGACTTATTATATTGAAAACCAAAGAAAAATTGTTTAATAAATTTAATCAACTATTTTATTTAAAATAATTTTTATTTTTTTTAATAAAAAGTTATTAATTTTTCCTCCTAAATATAGTTTTGAAAAGAGTTTTTTATTTTTTATTTTAAAAGAAATTATCATCATTTGTTCATTTTTAAATTTAAGCTTAATTCATGTTACAAAAGCTTTTTTTACGAAAATAAAAAATTGTATATAAAATAGTTATTTTTTGATTTAAAAATTAAATCTATTATCCAATCAAGAATATTTAGATAAAAGACTCGTTCAAACAGTAAAAACTTATTATATATTAATTAAACAATAATCATATGTCATTTGTCTCTTTCATTATATTAATTAGAAATAAGTATTATTGGTTAATTATAAATATTATAAGTTCCATGAAACTAAACAAATTATATTTGATAAATTCTTTATTGTGTACTTGTTTTTAGAGACAACTATATTTTGGAATAATAACTATTTTTTGTTATAAATAATAATATCTTCAACTCTTTTATTTTATTTTTAATTTTTTTTCATAACATATTTAATTTCAAAAAATAAGATGTTTATAGAAACATCTAACTATAAAATATAAAAAGAATATAGAAACATCTTTATTGTCAATTAAAAAATAATATGTTTCTATATTCTTTTAGACTTTTATAATATTCTCATTAAAAAATAATATGTTTCTAATTATCTTTTTAGTATATAGTTACTATACATTCTTATTTTCATTTATTTTGTTTTTATATAACTTTCATAATTATGAAAATCTTTATACATTTTTTAAAATAATAATTGTATTGCTATTTTCATATTTATAAATATGAAAAGATAATTTTAGATATTTTTAATATTACAATGAAGAGATTATAATCTGGGGCTGCGAGCGAAATTCTGCTGCGAGCGAAACTGAGAAATGCGAGCGAAATTCTGCTGCGAGCGAAACTGAGAAATGCGAGCGAAATTCTGCTGCGAGTTTGAAACTGAGAAATGCGAGCGAAATTCTGATACGAGCGAAATTCTGCTGATAATATTTGGATGCGAGCGAAATGATTGGTGTTAATTTGCAACGTCCGGCAGAGGCTGCTGGCATCATCCCTACCCCGGGCATCGCTGGCGGCAATGGAAAGACTGGTGTTGGAGACGGCGTCAACAGTGATCTGGCGGATAAGGGCGGCTCCAGGTGTGATCTTCCCAATTCCCCTAACCCTAATATTAATGCTTCCTTTAATATTTCGGCAGGTTCAGTACCTTTGCAAGTTAATTCCCCTGCGATCTCATATCCCCTAATTTCGAATGGCAATATGAACAATTTATCGGGTACCATTAAACCTAACACTATTCCTGGTAGTAAGCCGAAATCTTTCCTGGATGCTGTAGCAAGTTCAGCACCTGCGATTAGCTCTGATGCTCGTTTTACCACTTCCGCCCACAATGAAAACTCGCCAGCGGGTAAGCAATCCGGGAACCTTTCATCGTTTGATATTTCACCAAACCCGGAAATGTTGGTTGAGATATTAAAGGAAAAGGATAGATTACGAAACTCTGCGATTTTCTTTTCAGCAGTTGAAATAGATAAGGTGCCACCTAGGAAATTCCTGGATGACTGGTTCCACAACTACTGGAATCTGAAACTTGGTTTCCACATTTCTTTTTGCCGCCAGATTCAGAAGGGCTTGTTTGTTATTTTTTTCAATAATCATGAAGTTCAATCTGCGGTGCTTAAAAAGGAATACTGGATGGTTGGCAATACTACTTTCAGAGCCTTGGCATGGACTTCTGATGCCAACCTTGATGAAGTTGTTGCCCTTTCGGCCCCCAGATGGATCCTTATAAAACAAATCCCTCCTTTTCTGTGGCGGTTTTTGCCACAGCTCCTTGAACCTATTGGCAAATTTGTTCGTATGGACGATTCTGTCCGATTGGTTCCCCACTTAGATGCCAGAGTTCTTATATCACTTAAACCAGGTCATGATCTGCCTAAGGAACTAAAAATTGTTATCACCAATGAAATTTATTCTTGTCCTATTGAGACTTTGGGAGGGATAAACGCTTGTTTTCTTTGCAGGAAAGAGGGGCATCTTAGGAAAGACTGCCCCATTATCAAGAATAAAACCCCTAAATCTGGAAACCCTACGACTACACATACATCTACACCTCTGGCTCCCTCTTCCTCTGTTAAAACTAATCCGTTGCCCTCACATAGTGTTCTTACTCAATCGACTGCTGCCTCTCCTCCATTTATCTCACAGCATGCTCCTATGACTATCGTTGAGGATGTTGATGGTTTTGTAACTGTTACTAAAAAGAGAAAAAATCGAGCAAATAAACCTAATGTTGCCTTTCCTACCCCCGTTTTCCCCCCTCCTCCCGCCTTAGTTTCGGAGCCTAAAATGCAAGAGGCTGTTATTACCCCTTCTCACCCTTCTCCCACTATCACCTTCAAAGCCCCCTCTCAAGTCTCTTTAATAGGTTTGAAGCTTCCGATGAAAATTTTTAAAGAAATTACTGATGACTTTACTGTGCAAGTCATCCCAGCGGCCCCAACTGCTACTACCTCCCCGATTTTGGAGTTAGATATCAACTCTCCTCCTCTCTCTGACTGTGAGGATATCCTCACATCAAAAAGGAGAGGGAGACCTCCTGGATCAAAAAACAAAAATACAAACACCAAAAAGCAGAGTCCCACGGACCCTGGGGAAAACACTCCTATGGAGGATATTGTGGGCTCTGAGGCGTCTAACTCAAAAATTGTTTCCCAATGAATTGTTTATCCTAGAATATTAGAGGACTGGAGTGTCCTGATAGAAAATTTGTGATTAAAAGTTTTCTTAACAGTATTAAGTATATTGATATGGTTATGTTGCAAGAAATTAAATCTACTGGATTCACTCTTGAATCCAATCTTAATTTTCTTTGGAAAGATGCCATTAAGTTCTCCACTAATCATCCTCAGGGTAGAGGGGGCGTCGCTATTTTGGTCAACCCAAAATGGGGTCCCAGGATTAAGAGTTTTGGTATTTCCCCTTGTAACAGGGCTATTTGGTTAATTTTTAACTATAATAATTTTGAATTTGGTATATGCTCCCTATATGCTGCTAATGATTACATTGAAAGAGCTAAATTCTGGTCTTGGCTTACTTCGCTCCCGGACATCCCCTGGATGTTTGGTGGTGATTTTAACATGATCGAGGCCCAAGAGGATAAACTAGGGGGTCTTCCTTTTTCTTGGAAAGAACAAGAGAAAATTTCTTGGAATAGGTTTAAACATTCTAAATTTCTTTTTGATCCTATAAGTGGGAATAAGAATGTCAATCCTGGGCTTTGGCACACCTGGTGCAATTTTCAAAAGGGTCAGTCTAGAATTTATTCTAGATTGGATCGTTTTTACCTTAATAGAAACTTCTTTTCGGTGCTCCCTGATAAGCACAACAATCTGGTGCTTGTCTCTCCTACCACTCTTTCGGATCACCACCCTATCTATATCTCGGTCAGATTTAGCTGCTCCCCTGTCCTTAGCAGGCATATTAGTCCTAAATTCATTCTTAATGTTAGTCTTCTTGATGATGAAGATATCCTTGCTGCTATCTCCATTATTAGACTTATCAATCAGTCTCATTATCCCTCCATTTCGCATGCTGAAAGATGGAACATGAATGTCTCTGCTTGGCAGAATTTGCTTAGAACTGTTGGTCAAAAGAAAGCCAAGGATTTCAGACGGAAGGAGTCCTGGCTTGCTACTAATCTTTATAATGCTGAATCTGCTATTCAAGACAATCCTGATGATCCCTCCCTGATCCAACAACTTGCCTGTGCTAAAAGTACTCTCAAGAAACATCAACACCACAAAGCTCTTGGAGCTAGAATTCGATCCAGAGCTCACTGGTTACAATTCGGAGATAGAGGAAGTAAATTCTTCTTTAATCTTATCAAGCAGAAGCATGCCAATGAAACCATTGAAAAATTATATATTGATAATCAAGAGACTACAGATATTGAAATTATTAAGAGGGAATTTGCTCATTTTTATGAGAATCTGTTCACTTCGGAAGACTCTCATGATGCCAGTTCCCTTAGGGATCAATGTAGGCAATTTATCCCCAAGAGGATTTTGGATAATGATGCCTCCCTTCTTAGCCAACCTATATCTCTGGAAGAGATTGAAAAATCCATCAATTCCCTTAATAATGATAAAGCTCCTGGCCCTGACGGCTTGCCGGTGGAGTTTTATAAAGCTAACAGCAAATGGATTTGCAAGGACTTGCTTTATATATACAATGAAGCTATTAACATTGGCTCTTTGGGTAGATCCATTAATACTGGCATTATCAAGCTTATTCCTAAGGATGGGGACAAAACCCTTATCAAGAACTGGAGACCCATTACTCTTTTGAATGTTTCGTATAAAATTCTTGCTAAGATTCTATCTCGTAGACTTGAAACCATCCTCCCTAAGTTTGTTTGCCCTACCCAAACTGGTTTTGTTAAGGGTAGATACATTTTGGAGAATCTGATTACTAGTTGGGAAGCTCTTGATTGGGCTAAGCACTCTAATCAAAATGTCGCTATGTTCTTACTGGATTTTGAAAAGGCTTATGATAGGGTGGAGTGGACCTTTATCACTATGATGCTTGAGGCTTTTGGTTTCCCGCCTTTCTTTTGTAAAATTGTTCAAATGATTCTTAAAGATGCTCATGCCCAGGTTGACATTAATGGATCGCTTTCAGAACCCTTTCCCTTGGGCAGATCCATTAGACAAGGTTGTCTGCTTGCCCCTGCCCTCTTTGTGATTGCTTCTGATGCTCTCTTTTACATTCTCAGGGATAATTATTTATCCCCTGCGGTCAAAGGTATCAACCTCCCTAATAATAAGGAAATTATTAACTGTCAGTTTGCTGATGATACTTCTTTATTTCATGTAGCTTCGGAAGCTAATTTTGAAGCCATGATCAATAAACTTAATTTCTTCTGTAAAATTTCGGGAGCTTGTTTATCTCAGTCTAAATCTATCTGTCTTGGATGGAAAGATCAACCTCCGGACTGGTTTGATAAATTCGGGTTCCAATGGGGAGGCCCCTGTAAAATTGTTAAATACCTAGGTATTCCTTTCTCCATAGAGCCTTCTTTGAAAGAAATGTGGAGCTGGGTCAAGGAAAAAATTCATAATAAACTTAATAAATGGCACAATAGATCTCTATCCCTTGCTGGTAGAATCCAAGTGTGCCAGAAAATTCTTTCTTCATACAATATTTATTATGCTTCTGCCTGGATGTTCAATGATTACCAGGTTTTGGAGATTCAGAAAGCCATCCGCAATTACCTTTGGTCTGATGGGAAAGGGAACAATAAGATTCATTCGGTTAAATGGGAGTGGTGCCATGTTGACAAACTCCTTGGGGGATTAGGGCTTAAGGACCTCAAGCTTTGTGGTCTTGCTTTAGCCTCCAAATGGATCTTTCATGCCTTGGAGGGAGATGATCCATGGAAAATTCTGATTAGAAGTAATATTGAAAGAGGCCACCCCAAGAAAGCCAAATTCTGGAAGAATCTTCCTCTAAGTGATCTAATTTGTGGTGATTTTCCTATCATAGTTCAAGGTTCGGTTATATTCAAATCCATTTGGAAAGCCTGGAACCATGTTAGGCAATTCATTAAGAACAAAAATTTTCATGATGAAAAGACTCTCCATGGCGAAAGATCAATTTGGTGGAACCTCAAGCTGGGTAATAAACCCCTTGCTCTTACCCAAGGATGCTCTGCCAAGCATTGGGCCACCTGTGGGATCAAACAATTTATTGATATTTTTGAAAATGATAAACTTATCCTATGGGATGAATTAAAAAGTAAATTTAACCTGCCTAACTCTCATAAGAAAACCTATAATATGATTATCAAAGCTAGTAAGGACATTCCCACTAATTGCCATGTTAATTCCAGCAGCTATCTGAAAATTAAATGGCCGAATGGGACCATCATCACCAGGCTGAAAGCTAAGAATATTTATTCTGTTATTAATCATAATGAATCTATTATCAATCATGTTAATAAAATTTGGTACACTAATCTGGATGTTTCCTCCTGGAAGAAATTATTTGATAAGCTATGGAAAAGTTCGATTGATCCTAAAATTAAATGTTTTAAATGGCTTCTTATTCTGGATAAGCTTCCTATTAGGAACAATTTCTCTGATATTAATTATTGCAGCTTTTGCAGAACCCCGAAAACGGGAAGACATATTTTCTTTGATTGCAGCTTTGCTAAAGAGGTTTGGTTGATGTTTGGTATCTCTATCCCTTCTAATTTCAACATTTTTGAAATTATTACTGGTTTTATCATGAATGCTAAAAAGGATACTAACATGTTTTGGAACATTATTTCATCTAACATTTTGTGGCAAATTTGGAAATGCAGAAATGAGGAAAGGTTTCAAAACATTCCCAGATTGCTTACTGAGTCTTTTCGAAGTCTCACCCATTTTAAAATTTTCTCGCAGGTTCAAACTACTATGAAAGTTGACCAAGTTAAGTTCAAAAGACTCCTTAAAGATGGTCACGCCACTTTTTTCACCAACGAGGTGAAGAATGGGTACTTCTGGAAATTGCACATGGACAACATTCAGACTTTCAATCACACCATTAACCTTCTCAGCAAGGAAATCAGAAGAAATAACCATGGTACTACCGGGGACATAATCTATATGCTTAAGCAGATCCAAGAACAGAAAAGAATAGTATGGATGGAAGGCTCTTTGGGTTGGACTGCCTGGGTTGATACTTTTGAAGATGTGCTCCACTAGCTGCTAGGATTGTCTCTCTTTCTGATATTTTGTACTTATTAGTTGGTTTTCTCTGGTGTGAGGCTTGGCCTCTTGTAATTATGTATTGATACTCTGCGATTCCATTTTTGTAACTTTGAACTCCTTATATTTAATATAAAAAAAAAAGATAATTTTAATATTATCTTAATTTATTATTAAAAAAATAAACGTGAGATTAAATTGGTCACAAACATCTAGTTTTTATGAAAGGCTAAATATTGTTTTGATTGACTCATGGTTACGAATCTGTGAAGTCAAAGTATAGATTTCATTTCAAGGTCACCCCTCCCTGTCATATGATTTTTTTATGACCGTTTAGTCATTTTATTACTTTCATTTATGTTTTTTTTTAAATATTGATTGTCAAAATTCATTTAATAATTAACAAGTGCCACATACTAACTAGTACTTGCGGGATTTAATCATAAGTTTCATTGTAGATTAACTTACATCTATTTTACTATTATCATCTTATCAATTACACATAAAATTATAATTATTATCATCTAATTACACATAAAATTATAATTAATATCATTACTCTTCTAACTAAAATAGACTCCATATATTTATTTATTGCATGTTGATATATCTAATATTTAATTCTTATTTTGTAAAAGTGTGATATATTACCAACAAATTCAATAATATTTATTAATTTATATAATATATTACCAATAAAAAATTTATACCCACAAAGTAAAAAAAAAAATTCTAAAAGTGGGAGAGAGTTCACAAATAAATTAAGCAAGTTTCTAAAAATCATATATATTACATATATTAAATGATAACCTGTCAATTATTAATAAGTTTCTAAATTTATATTTTATCATTTATACTATAAAATAACATATATTTATATTATTAAATAAAATACAATATTGTCTATAACAATTTTTTACTGTTTATAAATAAATTAAAATGTCATATTGATCATTTTCTAAAAATTTAGTTGTCAATTCATACAGTTTAATAAAATTTGGCATGATTTCACAAATATATATTCAGATATGAAATGTAATATGTAATAACAGATCAAAAACTTCAATATTCCAAATGATTTTTGACATTTGTTTTTCTTTCTATTGTGAAGATAGAAAGGAGAAAGGAACAAAGTGGAATGACAAATGTGAAGATAGAGAGGAGAAAGGAACAAAGTGGAATGACAAATGCCGCTTAAAGCAGCCATTGTCATGAGCATGCATATCTTTACACTGTAGTCAACAAATTTTAACATAGATACATGATAAGGATTTTAGAACTTTACACAATCATAGAATAACACAACTTCAGTAAGGGTTGCGAAATTGGATCAAACAAAGATCATCTTCCACAATCAAATCTACCATGAAATCTACCTCAAGCACATAAATTATAAATTCTAGACCAGTAAAACTTGTCACATAATGCGGAGCCTCCCTCCAAGCACAATCCCTCCAATTCCAGAAATCATAATAGAAATGCATGGCTAAATGTGTAGCGATTTCTTCATATTACTTGTTTTAAATTGAAATATATATATAAATATATTTAATTTATTGAGCTCAATACATTTTCTATGGTAAAAAATGTGTTTAATCACAAAATCACCACAATCAAAAATTTGAAGCATCAAAATAGATCTACTCAATGAAAATTAAATTTACGCAATACAAATCAAATCTAGTCAATGGAAATTAAATCTGTGCAAGGCAAATAAAATTTAAGCAATGAAAAAGAAATATACACATTGAGGGAAAGTTGACAGAGGCATGCCTCCTCCAGAGAAGAGTAATAGATCTAGTCAATTTAAAGTAGGTTACTTGGAAATGTGTGATAGTGATATATATAGCTCATAGTGTACGTAATAGAAATTTTCTTTCTCTTTTTAGTCTATATAATAGAAATTTTCCCTTATTATTAGTGAGACTATATCAGAATGTTTGAAATATAACTATGATTTCAGAAAAAAAAAGAAGGGGGAAAAGCCAAAGTATTTTCCATAGTCAGCTTCTAGAAGAAAAACCCAGTAGGGAGGTTGACAATTTTCAGGGAGCAAAGCTCCGACAAAAAGCCTATCAGCTATATCATAATGTAATAATTATGTAAATATAATAATTAAATATTAATATAATAGTATTTAGATTTATATAGTTTAATATTTAAACATAGTATGTTAACTCTTATAATAATTTGACATTAGATTATTTTGGTAAATAAAAATATTCATATTGAACTAATAATAATTTAGTTTCAATTCCACCATTTTGCCTTTCTATTTCTTATTCCAATCTATTATTTTACAGCTGAAAAGAAACAACGTAGCCGAAGGAATCTATAATGCCAGGCGAAGTCAATGAAACCTAACCCGCCAACCCTCATGAATACCACGGGAATCATAGTGTGCAGGACTGAAAATTTCATCTTCGGCCATGTGAAACACATTATTTGATACCAATCTTTAATGTCACACCATTACTTCCATCGGAATCCTACGCACGATTAATAGAAAAGACAACCATATATTTCTGTTAAGCTTTGCTCACCTCATCCCTCCATGATTCCAAGCCCATTATTTTCAAACCAAAAAAAGCTAGATGAACTTCACACTGCAATTAAAAAAGACCCCAAAAAACACCTAAGGCTTTATATACTATATGCTGCAATAAACATTGAATTGTGTGCACTACATGGAGAACTGCATTGGACTGATAACCTTTGTTTTCTGTAGGTTTTTACGAGGTAGGCATTCAAGTTATCATAGGCTGGGTAAAGAAAGCGGAGCGAGAAATAGAAGCAGAGGACTTAAGAAGATCTAGATTAGGGGTTCGAATCACATTTCATGGGTTGTTCGATCACCCCTGCATGTTAAACTCTGGCCTCCCATTTGCTTGCTGGAGTCTATGAAGAAGATGTATGATGTTATGTTTTCCTTGGCGTGTAGGCAGAACCCAACTGGGAATGGTGTTCAAGATGAACCCTCATGCAGATTTGTTTGTCATGGTAGTGTTATTCAAGTTGAAAGTAGCCAGTCGCACAAGATCTAAATAATTTTTTTAGGCGGCTTATTCAATTAAATGAAAATGAAAACTATTTAATGTTCGAACTTTTTTACTTTTCTATTTCAAAATTTGGTTCCCCCTGCCCTATGTGAGGACTCTTCCTCTTCTCAAGATGTGCTCCTTTCCTCGAAAAGGGTTCCTTATTTCTCTGCGAGTGGGAAAAGTCTGGATCTTGCTTCTATTTCTACTGGAGGTGCCCTCTCCTCTATTAATTCTTTGGATTCCTCTTCTCTCCAGCTCATGCCCTCTTGTGTGGTGTTGCCTGGTCCTATGGGGACATTTTTCCATGATGTGTTGCAGGCTACGGTTTTGGCAGCATGTTCTCCTCCTGTTCGGGATCCTAGTCATGTGGTTTTTGGATCTCTAGGGAAGTCTTTTTCTAATATTATCTCCAAGCCTTCAGTGGTGGAGAAGTGACCGGTCACTTCTCTAGTTCCTGTGTGTGGCTCCCTTTCAGCCAGGGACTCTTCTGTAGCTGAAAGGGATCTAGAGAACAACTCAAAAATGTATAAAGAACATGGGATGATCTGTCATTTTAGGGATTTCTAGCCTAGCCTCTCCCTTTTGCACGAGTGGACTACATGTAAATGGGAACCTCTATTTTTAGATATGGTTCACATCTTTCCTATGGCAAAGGGTTTTTTCATTGCTTAGTTTGAACTGGCTGAGGATAGAATGACGATTCTATGTGATAATTTTTTCTGTTAAGAGGATGATAAATTTATTCTTATAATTAAACCCTAGCGTCCGAATTTTAATCCCTCATCCAAAGTTTTCAATAAAGTCCCTATATGGGTCAGAATCCTGAACCTCCCTCTTCACCTTTGGCAGGACTCTGTCCTTGAGGAGGTGGGGGAGGCTTTGGGGAGTTTTTTGATGTTGGATCATGATTCATACAATATTTATCATTCCACCTTCGCTTGTATTTTAGTAGAACTTGACATTTCAAAGGGCCTTCCAACTGAAATAAAAATAGAATCAACATTAGGATCCTGGATCGAACAACTTGACTATGAGGGTATTCCCTTTAGATGTCATAAATACTTTAAAACTGGCCATGTCTCTTCCCAATGTGGCCTGAAAATTAAGAAAAAAGAAATCTTCTCCCTCTTGGTGGAAGGGAGCTTCTACACAACACTATATTGTTCTGAAAAATTCTTCTCAGGCTGGTAAGAAGGATAATTTCGTTATCCCTCTAGTTGCCTCTTCTTCTGTGGCTTCTAAGAATATTTCTGAGATTGTGGGAATCAACTCTTCTCTTTTTCAGTTGGTTTCTATGGATGATGGTCCTACTGGGGGTTCTGGGCCTATTGGTGTTGAACCTTCTTTGACTGTTGGTACTGGTGGGATTGGGCTTGCTAGTATGGCTGGTGTTTTGGGCCATACCTAACTTGGTTCGGTGGTTCCTCCTACTGATAGACCTTTGGTTGTGGCTTCTGCTGGCCTAGTGCTAGATGATTCGCTGGAAGTTTCTTTGCTGGGTGTTGGGTCCTCAACTTTGGATCTTTTATGTTGGCAAGATAAGGCTGCTAAGGTTGAATATGGTTGAGTTACTGTCAAAGGTAAAAATTCTAAAAGATCCTCCTATTCGTTTGACATGACCCTTCGGTCTCATAATAGGGGGACAATTTGATAACTCTCTTTCTTAACACTATTGATCTCCAATGATTTATCCTTTGTTGCGTTTCGGGATTTCATGCTTTGTTTCATCCAAGTTGTGGGTGCCTATGGTAAAACCCTCTCTTTGGTCTTGCTCTATTTCATTTAGTGGGGGTATTTGAATATCTTTTGTGACCATCTTGTACAGGGTTTCGGGGTCCCTTCGAAACTTATTTTGTATCAATCAAAAAAAAATATCCCCATTCAGTTCTCAAATATAATATTATTGTGACCACACATAGGCATACATCATAAATCCATATTCAATTTCAAACATAACAAAAACATAGTGGTCATAAATAGTTCTAATACTAAAAGTAAGCTCAAGCATTCTATGTCATGTCAACATCAACCTTCCTTTTAACTCAAAACTAAAAAGATAAGAATCTATAACTCTTAGTTCCTTCTCTTATATAAATATCAGAGATAGCTCAAGAAAGGTAACCACTCACTTAGTTTTAGAAGATAGAAAAATCAAAATTCCCTAAGCATCCTGAATACATGTGTCCGTCAAAGACATGTATAAGAACCGAGAAATCAAACATATCCTTAATAGGAACCCATGATACAATAAGCATACATAAGAAAATAAAAAGCAACTCTAGTCAATTATCTAACTTTTCTTAGATTTCAATTTTGTGTCATTCTAATGTCCTTAAGAACAATATATATCTCTTCCATTCAAGTTATATCAATATATTTATAGAAAAAAAATTTGAAGTCATCTCTCACAATATATAGAATGGATTGGCCCTTCTTCTAAACCACATTACCCCAACTATTAACATGATCATATATACTATTAAAGTTATTTCTAGATGATGTCTATTACTTAACATTACTTTCTTCACTATATTGCGCAACTAGTCTGGAAGATCAGTTCATAATTTCAAGGCATACGAATGAGCCTGATCTCATTCCTAAAATTAATTATCTTGCTTTGAAAGAAAAATATACATGGTTAATATTCGGTCCATAAATTCCAAGAAAAAAAATGTAAAACAGACTTTCATGTTTAATCAAGTTACATAAAAGATAATTGTGCCCTAGGTGTAGCAAGGCTCTTCAGTATATTCTACAAATACAATAAAATGTAGTCCAAAACTTGAAATAGCCATGCATTGTTACGAGGTTTTTGTCATCCCTACAACCACGTAAATATAATAAGGTTCATTCGCTTCTTATGTGATTTGAAATAAAAGAGTAACACAGTTCATATAAAAACATAGATGCCTAGAAACACTAGTTCTCTAAGAAATATCTCATTCTAAATTTTTGAACAACCAATCCATGGTAATTTTGTTGTATATATTGGTAGTGAAAGACATCTGCAGGATTCCAAATTATTTTCACAAAAATATTCACTACCCAATAGCCTAAGTTCTAGCATGAATGATAAATGGCATACTCAAATGCATGCAGAATGTTCAATACAGGAAACAAGTTTGTTATTTAATTCAGTGATGTCAATCAATTAAAGACAAACCATCTAAATTGGAGTGGAAACTGTTAATTTTAGTCATTTTATAACCCAAGGTAACTCAAAAACAACTATCTAGACCCACGATAGTGGATCCCCAAGCATTCCCCATTTCAAATTTATAAAGTTGCCCAATTATATAATATACGATACTTCCAATATCGTTGTTACTAGGAGGTAGCCATTAAATAAAAATTAAAAAAACTTTAAACTGGTGCAGCTTGATTAACACTATGTCCGAAATGATAGACAAGGTAAATTCTAAGGTAAAGTTTTCTATTTTGAAAACAAATCGCACCCTTTTCCAAATCTTATTCACCGATAAATATATATAACAGAAATAAAGAAATAGAAAGTGGTAAGAAAATATCAATAGAAATCAAAAGGAAAGACCAGCGTATAGTCGTCCAGCAACTTAGTGCACAACATTAAAAATGCATGTCAAAAATTGAAGAAAAGACAAGGCACGAGATCTTTTAATAGTTAAAGTTCATCAACCAAAAAAAATCAATGGATTGGCTAATGAAATGGAATAGGTAATACCTATTATTTCCTTCCATTGTAATTTAAAAGGAGTAGAGAAATGAAATTGAAAATAGAAAAATTTAAGAATAAAACAAGAGACAATTTTATAGTGGTTTGACAATTACCTACATTGATTTTCAAGTAGAGGATCACTCTATTATTAATCATTCATACAATACAGTACAATGCATGACATCACAAATCCATTTATAGATTTGCATACAAGCTTCAAGAAAACACTCATGAGAAGCCAAACATACGTGTGACTGTTAGGCTTCACATTCCCAACAATCTTCCACTTGAAGCCTAATCGACATAGCCATGCATTGCAACATTCCCTGAATTTCCAATTCTTTATAGGGAAATTAGGCCCATTGAAGATTTCAATTTTACAAAACTTTGTTCACGAACACTTTGAATCAGTCTTCTCCAAAATAAATCAAAACTAATAACACTTAGCAACATAACATCTTCAACCTCAATACTGAAAACAATCTCATCTTTCCACATGAAATCCATGTCATAATAACTAGTTAATGGATCAAATGAGATCCCCAAATCAATGTGCTCTTTATGCAAAGCCTCCAGGTAAAATGCCACCTCTCCATCTTCCCCAGCTGCCAAAATATTGTCATTTCCATTGACATCACATGGTTTCTCACCACCGTTATTATACTGGGAAACCTCAAAAAAATTAAGTGTATCGCTTAACCCAATTCTCTTGGTATATTTATCTTCAATTCCAGTTCCTCCATCTTGCATGGATTCTTCAGTTTCAAATTTTTCCTCCTCAATTCTTAACTCAGTAAGAATTATATGGAGCTCAACCAATTCCCTCCTCAGCTCTTCATTTCTTCTCTTTTTAGAAAACTCACACTCTTTCAAAACTTTCTCCTTTTCCTTCCCCATAGAGGAAATTTTCTCTCTAAGCATCAAAACCTCCTTTCTTAAGGTCACAATTTTTTTGTTAAGGTAATGCTCCCAGTTCTTGGCCTCTTTGTTCTTTTCCTCCTCTTTGCCAATTGCACTCGCGACTGCATCAAGAGTTGAGAAGGAAACAAACCTACCTTTCTCCTATGAATCCTTCTCTTTTATCCATCCATCCTACCAATGGACACGACGTCTTGGTACCATCTTCACTCAATACTTCACTATGACTCTTATACCAATTATAATTTAAAACGAGTAGAGAAACAAAATTGAATACAAAAAAATAAGAACAAAACAAGAGATACAATTTTATAGCTGTATGACAATTGCTTACATCCACTCTCAAGAAGGGAATCACTCTATTATTAATCACTGATACAATGCAATATAATGCATGACTGCACACATCCATTCATACATTTGCATACAACTTTCAAGTAAAGACTCATGAAAAACCAAACATACGTGTGACTGTTGGACTTCACATTCCCAACAACAGCTACTAACATTTGTATCATATGACTACTACATTCTAACACAACTACAAGTAATATGATATAATACAGGAATAGAGAAAAAAACTAACTGATTTCCAAAAGCAATTCTTCGAAACGGCAATAATTCCAGAAATGACAATTCATTATAATTTTGGAAAGAATGAAGAATGGTAAAAACTAAATTCCACAACTATCAATAGTATATATATTGGAATAAAGCATAAAGACCACAAGAATTTACGGTCCCAGTAGCAGAAATGAAATGAATTCTAACTATGAAACAAACATAGTCTGTAATTACATCTGATACTACTACAAAATTCTGGAAAAGAAAATTGTTTTTAAAAAAAAAACACACAACACCAAAATTCTATAAGTTTGATCGAATTAGTCAAAGAAAAGACAAAAGAAATCCAAAACAAGAAATAATCGAACAATGCATATAAAATGCATGTATTTTCCATTAGGTTGTCTACAAAATTTAGACTTTTCATTACATATCGAAAACAGACCTAAAGAACGATACATATTATACAAGAAGAAAGATTAAAGCAAGAGGAACCTGAAATGTTCATCCGCATAGCTTATAGATTGAAGAGATCTTTCTTCCTGGCAGATTTGTTGTTTTTTCTTTCTCACCTTAGTGCTAACTCTTCCTTTTTCACATTCTCCAAGTGCAAGTCCCATTTTTGAATGTTTTCCCCCTCTTCCAATATATATATATAGCTAGTTTGAACTTCCCGTCGATGAGTCTTTCCGGCCATAAAAATATCATGCAATGTTCAGTCTATTTAATTTTGTCTACGGCTTTAATGCCCACTTCTTTTGAACTCATGTTAAGAGTGAAAATATCTTTTAAATATCTACACAACTCGCCATTTTATTTAAGTTATAAACCAATATTGATAATAGACAACTCTCTCTTAACTGGGACTTAAATAATTATTTTAAAAATAAGTTAAGAAAATTAAATCTAATAAATGATGGTTAAATGTTTAGGGTTATTACATAGAATCTTGTTTGTGGAAATGGGAGCCCCCACTCTATAGATTCTAAATTATAAGGGTGTGTGTTTAAAGTGGGGATGAAAGATTTCTAAATAAAATTTTGTTTCCAAATGTCATTCATTTCTAATTTTTAAATTCATCATCAAGAAGTGACAATGTAAGGTGTACTCTATACCTTAAGTTGGACACACCGTTTTTTAGCCTACTCCAATGCCCATATCACACTAAACCACGATCTTCTTTTGAGTGTTCCCCAAAATTTGTGAAGTTATAATTTCTTACATGTTTTTGTCTTGACACAATTTTTTTCTTCAATTCTCCTTTACCAATCATCAAATTGCCATTTGATTGTAGATATTGTTATTAGCTTAGGTTTTCTAAAGATATCCCTTGATATATTCTACATATATATATTTCAAATATAAGTATGCTGAAAGATTGGTTATTATTGGGACTGTGATTTTCGGTGGAGAATTAGCGGACTGCAATTTTCCCTTATGCGTGACAGGTGTGTTTGTTCATTTTATTGTTATTTATTATATTCAATTTTTTGTTTCAGGCACGGTAAGGCAGGAAGCCGTAACTACCTCGACCCTTCATTAGGCTCCTATGGAGCCTAATGTAGACACCAGTGCGAAGGCAACAAACCCTTCCCTGCCTCCCATGACTGTATCCTTTTCGCAAGCCGTTGCAAATGTTACCTAGATCACAGCTGGAGTGTGTTTCAAAGTTTCTTCTGCTAATCGTGATGGATCCGGAGAACTCGGTAATGTCCCCAGGCCTGTTAATTTACCCTTCTCCATCTCTCCAAACTCCGAAATGCTAAACGAAATTGCTAAAGAAAAGAATAGGCTCAAAAACACTGCTATTTTTTTCGCTGTCGTTGAGATAGATAAGTGTCCAGCAAGAAAGTTTCTTGATGACTGGTTTCAAAATTTTTGGAATCTTAAATTAGGATTATGCATTTCATTTTGTCGTCAAATCCAGAAGGGATTGTTTGTAATTTTTTTTACCAATCCTGAAGCCCAGGAAACAGTGTGAAAATGGCAATATTGGACTGTAGGAAATACATCTTTCCGTGCCCTAGCATGCACGTCGGAGGCCATTAATGAAGAAGTCCTTACTTTATCTGCTCCTCGATGTCTCCTTCTCAAGCATGTACCCCCATTCCTATGGAAATTTCTACCCAATCTGCTTGCACCCTTTGGAAAAATGATCAGAATGGATGAAACTACTAGGTTGGTCCGTCACATGGATGCGAGGATTTTGATTTCTCTAAAGCCTGGTATGGACATACCTTCAGTATTAGAAGCTGTGATTGAAAATGATAAATTTTCCTGCCCCATTGAGATTCTCAGTGGCACTAACGCCTGCTTTCTTTGTAGAAAAGAAGGGCATATTAGGAAGGACTGCCCAATTTTGAAAAACAATAGGCAAAGCCAGTCTAAAACTACCCCTATCAACTCTGAAATTAAGAAACAAGATGATTCTTTGCCTGCGAATAAATCCACCAAGCCGAAAAAACCCACCGAACCAGCCACTCAGGGTGTCTCTCTAGTCAATAACATCAACCATAATAAAAGCCCTGCCTCTTTTCAAAGCCTTGCCCTTATTCGTCCTCCCACTGTAGAAGAGATTCATACTGATGGGTTTCAAACTGTCAAAAAATGGAGCAGGAAAAACATTAATAAGAACCACGGTGACAATACCATCACCATTGAAGCCACGAATTTCTCTCTTGACTCCCAGCCTATGGTAAACCTCCTGCCAGTGGCTACTGCTAGTAGTTCTCTGACTGCCGTGGTTAGTATCAACTCCCTGTCCTTGATTTCAGATATGTGTTCTCTGACCCCTACCACAAATGTCCCAGCTGTTACACACTCTTCTAGAAATTTTTTTAAAGAAATAGACGATGGCTGGACCCTTGAGATTATCCCTACTAAACCTGTTGCATCCCCCATGTATTGTTCTAAATTCTTCGAAACTAGTCCTTTCTCCACTATGGATCTAGATGTTGAATCCACCCAGCTCTTTGAGGATGAGGTGGAAGATGACAAAGGGCCGCAATCCAGTAAGAGAGGTAGGCCTAAAGGTTCAAAAAACAAAAAGTCCTCCGGAAAAAAAACAAAGGAGATTAATGTTGCCTCTCAGCCTACTCTCAATGGTGCGGAATACCTGCTCAACTCCTCATGAATTGCACATCATGGAACGTTAGGGGTCTTGAATCCCCGGATAGAAAACATGTTATTAAGTAGGTGTTAAATTCTGTTGGCTATATGGACATTCTTATGTTGCAAGAATTAAAAGCTACAGGTTTTACGCTTGAAGCCAATTTAAATTTTATCTGGTTCAATTCTATTAAGTATTTCACTAATCATTCAAAAGGAAAGGGTGGAGTTGGCATTCTCATTCACCCTAAATGGTCTAAATACATAGTTGATAATGGATCATCCCCTTGTAACAGGGCCATCTGGGTTTCTCTTAACATTAATGGGCAGTCCCTTGGTGTATGCTCCATCTATGCATCCAATGATGCTAAGGAGCGGGCTGAGCTTTGGGATTGGTTCTCTAATCTCTCCGATATTCCCTGGATATTTGGGGGAGACTTCAATATGGTTGAGTCACAAGAGGACAAAATCGGTGGTCTGCCATTTTCTTGGAAAGATTATGAGCAGATTCAGTGGAATAGATTTAAAACTTCCAAACTCCTATTTGATCCCTTGGCTAGTAAAAAACCTAAGGATCCCAATCTTTGGTTTACTTGGTGCAACTTTCAAAAAGGTGACAGTAGAATCTACTCCAGGCTAGACTAGTTCTATGCTCATAAGAATGCATTTTCCTTTATACCGGATAAGGATGGTAATGCTGTTAAAATTTTCCCCTCTACCCTCTCAGATCATCACCCTATTGTGGTCTCCATCTCTTTGAACAACCAATCCCCTCCCAAGAAGCCTAAATCACGAGATAAGTTCATTCTCAATGTTATTCTCCTCGAGGATGAAGACATCATCTCTGCCATTAATCTCATTCAAATTATCAATAAGAACCAGCCAGCTTCATAGTCTTACATTTCTCAATGGCAACAAAATATTGTTGCATGACAAAAACTTCTTCAGACCATTGGACAAAAGAAGGCCAAAGACTTTAGGACTATTGATAAAAAACTTTCTGAGCAACTGAAGAATGTTGAAGCCAATATTCAAGCTAACCCTTCCAACTCTGACCTTTCAGAGCGCGTCGCTTGTGCTAGGAATGCCCTTAGGCAACACCAACACCGAAAGGCTCATGGAGCAAGAATTAGAGCTCGTGCCCATTGGTTGGAATATGGTGATAGAGGTACAGAGTTTTTTTTCAATTTTCTTAAGCAAAAACAAGCCAATGAATCCATTGGTAAGATTGTTGTTGAAAATACTGAAATCGTTGATATCGACAACATCAAGGATGCCTTCTTTGACTTCTACCATTCTTTGTTTTCCTTAGAAGACAGTGACAATGCCAAACAACTTAGAGAGAAATGCCGACCCCTCATCCCCATAAAAATCAACTTTCTGGATTGTTCTTCTCTTAGTCAAAATATATCCATTGATGACATAGAGAAAGCCATCAAATCTCTCAAAAATGATAAGGGCCCGGGCCCGGATGGTTTTCCTGTTGAATTTTACAAAGCCAACATTGATTGGATTTGTGAAGATCTGCTTCATATCTATTCGAAGGCCTTCACCAATGGTTCTCTTGGCTCTATTATCAATTGTGGGGTTATCAAACTTCTCCCCAAAGACGTAGATAAGGCTTTAATAAAAAATTGAAGGCCTATCACTCTCCTAAATGTGTCTTATAAGATTCTCGCTAAGATATTGGCCCAAAGACTTGAATCTATCCTTCCTAAATTTGTTAGCTCCTCCCAGACTGGGTTTATCAAAGGAAGATATATCCATGAAAATCTCATCATAGGCTGGGAAGCAATGAGCTAGGCTAAGGATTCAGCCCAAGACTATGCCGTGCTTCTCCTTGATTTTGAGAAAGCTTATGACAGGATGGAGTGGGACTTCATACTTATGATGTTAGAGGCTTTCAGTTTTCCTGATTCCTTTTGTAAATGGGTCAAGGTGCTTATTTGTGAAGCTTCGGCTTAGATTGATATTAATGGCTCACTTACTAAGACTATCCCCCTTAGTCAGTCAATTAGATAGGGCTACCCCCTTGCTCCCGCATTATTTATCATTGTTGTTGGTGCTTTGTCTTACATCTTAAGGGACAACACTCTTTCACTGGCTGTTAAGGGACTCTCCCTCCCAGATAATTCTGAGCTCATCAATTCTCAATTCATTGATGATACTGCCATTTTCTTTGAACTTTCTGAAAGCACTCTTATTGCTCTTAACCACAAGCTTGATTTGTTTTGTTCTATTTCTAGAGCTCGTTTATCTTAAATGCTAAATCCTACTGCTTATGATGGGATAACGCTCCTCCTGAATGGCTGAGTAAGTACGGTTTCCAATGGAAAGGACCAAGGATGATTGTCAAGTATCTTGGCATACCATTCTTGGTTGACCCTTCTCTTAATGAAATGTGGAAGTGGGTGAAGGCAAAAATCTCCAAAAAATTGGATAAATGGCATAACAGATTTCTTTCTCTTGCTAGGAGAATTCAAGTTTGTCAAAAAATCCTCTCCTCCTATAATATTTACTACTCTTCAGCATGGCTTTTTACTGATTATTAGATCTTAGAGATTCAGAAAATTATTAGACAATTCCTGTGGTCTGATGGCAGAGGAAAGAAAAAAATCCATTCGGTTAGATGGGAGTGGTGTCATACCTGTTAGGAATAAGGTGTCTCAACCTTGGATAATTCCTATTCTTATTATTTGTTTTGTAAATGTATTTTTTGCAAATAATGTAATTAAGTGTGAGTGTACATGTCTAGTTGGCATGTTGATGTGTCACTCCACTTGATGTGTCGACATCTTGTGCGTAAGGAGATCATGACTGAAACGGTCATGACGGATTCCTATGATGCATAAGAACTATTTAAGGAATGTGCTATGACAGGTGTAAGAGCATCTTATGACTTGGGCCTATTTGGGTGCCCAAGAAGAAGTGGTTGGTGTGTGTAAGAGAATATGCCAAAAATAGGTTGGTATGATGGATTCTCTTACACTTCTCTTGTGACCATTATTTTTGGTGGATTCTATGACAAGCTGTCATAGTTTATTTTAGGGATGGACGCCTATTCTTGGGATTGCATGTAACAACTTTGTACATGTGGCTTTGTGCATGGGTCTTGGTGGTTGTGCCTATTTTTGGGTCCAGAGGAGTCTATATATATGATGCTACTCCTATGGGAGAGATATAACAAAATTTAAGTCTTGTTGGCTTTGTCTCTCATTTCCTGAAAGAACTTGCATTACAAGTGTATTGTAATCTTTGTGTTGAAGATAATACATTGTGCAGGTTTTGGAGTGCTGGGGTTTTTTACCGAAAGGTTTCCCCCAGGGTATATCATTGTGTCATTGTCTATTTTTCTATATGCATTGTATGTGGTTGCAATATCTTTGTTAAAGTAGTTAATGAATCTAAAATTGTAAGGATTTATAAGAATTTGCACAATACTCTCCTATAGAGATTAGCGTAGGAAGCTGTTTCCGCACCTGAGTTTCCTTACAAGTGGTATCAGAGCTTGATCAACTTTTGATCCTAGTTGTTGGGTAGGGTTTTTGAGCTGATCTCAAGTTTGAGTGGGGTTTTTTTGCAGAGCATTCTGAATCTTATTTGCAGATTGAGATGGCAAGTTCATCATATGGAAGAATGGAGGTGGAGAAATTTAATGGCACTAATTTCGGGTTGTGGAAAATCAAGATGGAAGACATGTTGGAAGATCGTGACCTATGGGAAGTGACTTCAAGTGCTACACGACCAGCAACTATAGCTCAAGCAGATTGGGATATCAAAGACCGTAAAGCTAAGGGTCTCATAAGACTCTGTTTAACCGATGCAGTTCTTCTGAATGTTCTAGATGAGAAAATCGCAAATAGTTTGTGGGAAAGACTTGTGGCCGTGTATCAGGCCAAATCTCTGGTGAACAAGTTGTTCCTGAGGAAGAAGTTGTACTCTCTACGAATGGAGGAAGGTGGATCCTTAACGGATCATTTAAATGCATTTAATCTGTTGGCTGCACAATTGACATCAGCTGGTGTCAAGTTAGAGGAGGAGGATCGTTGCTACACACTTTTGTGTTCTTTACCGGATTCATGGGACCATCTTGTGATGGCTCTCGGAAGCACTTTAGTCACCTTCAAAATGGATGATGTGGTGTCTTCGCTGCTATCAGAGGAGATGCGGAGAAAGGCTTCCATTTCAGAAAAAGAAGCCCTTGCTGTTCGTGGGAGATCCAGTGAAAGAGGGAAGAAAAATGACAATAAGTCTGACAATAAGGGTAGATCCAAATCTCGTGGGAAGTCAAAGACTTCCAATAAGTCCAAGGCAAAATGTTGGAACTGTGATAAATCTGGGCACTTCCATAAAGACTGCAAAGAGCCGAAGAAGAAGAAGAAAGGTTCAGATTCAGCTTCAGAAAGATCTTAAGAAGATGGTGATGCATTCATCATAGCTTTGGCAGCCCATGCATCTAATGATGTTTGGTTGGTTGACTCGGGCGCATCTTTTCACATGACCTCTCATCGAAATTGGTTCTCAAAATATGAAGAGTTCAATGGTGGAAAGGTGTACTTGGGTGATGATTCTCACCTAAAGATAGTTGGACACGGAAGGGTCACTATCAAATTTCCTAATGGATGAGTAAAGGGAATCAACAGAGTTATGCACATTCTGGGTTTCGCACGAAACCTATTATCGGTAAGTATGCTGAATGATGTAGGTGTGCAAGTTGTTTTTTCGAAAGAAGGATGCAAGATGATGAGAGGGTCGATAGTGCTTGCAAGGGGTACTAGGAGAGGTACCTTATTTCAGCTAGATGCATGTATTCCTCTATGTAATAGTTCTTCATCCTCACCATTTGAACAAGCAGTGAAGAAGTATGTGGCTATTGGTTCTGATGGTAGTGCAAACACTTTGGAAGCTAAGCTTCCTGCAGAAAAGACAATGTTGTGGCATATGAGATTTGGCCACATTGGTGAAAAGGGTCTCAGAACCCTGAAAAATAAAAATCTTGTTGAGGGGTTAAATGATTGTGATCTCGAGTTCGACTTCTGCGAACACTGTGTCTATGGTAAACAAAATCGTGTTCAGTTTTACTCTAGTTCTCACAAATCTTCTGATGTTTTGGATCTTATTCATTCTGATGTATTTGGTCCTGTAAAAGTTCCTTCAATCTCCAAGTCTATTTTTTTTGTATCTTTCGTAGATGATTACAGTAGAAGGACGTGGATTTATTTCCTTAAAAGTAAGACACAAGTCTTTAGTCGGTTCAAAGAATTTAAAGCTCTTGTAGAGAATCAAACTAGTAAGAAGATTAAGTGTGTGAGAACTGACAATGGTGGTGAGTTTTGCTCAGCAAAGTTTGAATAGTTCTATAAAGAACGAGGTATCGAGAGGCATAAGACAACTCCTTATACCCCATATCAAAATGGAGTTGCAGAGAGAATGAACAGGACACTGATGGAGAAGGCTCGGAGTATGCTTAGTGGAGTTGGTTTAGAACAAAGGTTTTGGGCCGAAGCTGTGGCCACTGCTTGCTATCTGGTTAATAGATCTCCTACATCAACCCTTGTTGGTAAGACACCCATGGAGGTGTGGTCTGGTAAGAAGCCTTCAATTAGACATCTTCGTGTTTTTTGTTGTGAAGCTTATGCACATGTTCCAAAGGAGAAAAGATCTAAGTTGGAAAACAAAGTTGTTAAATGTATTTTCATCAGATACAATGCTAGTGTGAAAGGATACAAGCTTTGGGATCCCGTGACTAGTAAGGTGTTGTATAGTAGAAATGTTATTTTCAGAGAGCTAACATCTTCTCCTATTGTGCTACAACTGATGAAAAAGAAAAGGAAAAAGATGTTGTTCAGTTGCCTCCTACCCCTGAGAAGACTGAACAGAGAGACCATGTTGGGCCTAATGATGAGGAGAGCTCTAGTAGCTCTGATAGTTCAAAACAAGAGGAAGAACAACCTCAACCTTAGCCCTTGAGGAGATCCATGAGAGAAAGAAAGCAACCAGAAAGGTTTGGTTATTCTATGTTAGATTCCAGTTGTGCCTTTGCTTTGATTACTAACACTGATGAGCCTAGATCTGTGAAAGAGGATTTGGGCATGGAAGATACAGGTTCCTAGATTGAGGCTATGGATGATGAGATGGCTTCATTGGAGAAAAACAAAACTTGGGACCTTGTACCTTTTCCTAAAGGGAGAAAATCTGTTGGCTGTAAATGGGTGTTCAAGAAAAAATTCTGTGCAGATGGCAGTGTTGAAAGGTATAAAGCTAGATTGGTTGCAAAGGGGTATTCACAGGTAGAGGAAATAGATTATGGTGAAATATTCTCTCCTATTGCAAAGTTGACATCCATTAGATTTATGTTATCTCTTGCTACATCATATGATTTAGAGATAGAACAGATGGATGTGAAGACAACTTTCCTTCATGGTGATTTGGAGGAAGAGATTTATATGTCACAGCCTGAGCACTACATTGTTAAAGGTAAAGAATCCTTAGTTTGTAGATTAAAGAAATCTCTATATGGTTTGAAGCAATCTCCTAGGATGTGGTACCTTAAGTTTGATGTCTTTGTGTTGTCAATTGGATTTTTAAGATCAAAATCAGATCATTGTGTTTATTTCAAAGTTGAAAATGATCACCTTCTTATTGTTGCATTATATGTTGCTGTTTGGGAAGGGTAAGGGTATGATTTCTGATTTTAAATCTCAGTTGTCAGCACAGTTTGAGATGAAAGATCTTGGGGCAGCTAGGTACATCTTGGGTATGGAAATTAGTAGAGACAGGTCTAACAGAAAACTTTGGTTGAGTCAGAGTAATTATGTGAAGTCTGTGTTGGACAGGTTCAACATGGCGGATTGTAGACCACTATGTGTTCCTATTTCTGTGGGAATAAAGTTATCTGTAGATGATTGTCCAAAATCTCCTAGTGAGGTGGAGGACATGAGTAGAGTACCTTATGCTAGTGCAGTTGGCAGTCTTATGTACGCTATGGTCTATACTAGACCAGACATTGCCCAAGCAGTGGGAGTCCTGAGTCGGTTTATGGCTAATCCTAGATGGGTACATTGGGATGCAATTAAGCGAGTATTCAGATATTTGAGGGGTACATCAGATTACTCCATATGTTATAATGGTAACTCTTCTGGATATCCACATTCCATTTGTATTCATGGGTTTGTGGATTCAGATTGGGCAGGTGATAGTGACAGCAGGAGATCCACCAGTGCTTATGTGTTCACTATGTTTGGTGGTGCCATTCGTTGGATGAGTAAGCGACAACCTGTGTTTTCTTTGTCCACTACAGAAGCTGAGTACATGGATGCTACTCATGCTTGTAAAGAAGCCATTTGGCTTAGAAGATTGTGTTCTAATGTTGGTGTTGATGCAGAACAAATTACTATTTGGTGTGACAGTCAGAGTGCTATTTGCCTTGCAAAGAATCCAAATTTCCATGCCAGAACGAAGCACATTGATGTGCAGTTTCACTTTGTGAGAGATATGGTGGAAGATGGAAAGGTAAATTTGGAGAAGGTAGATATTGTGAAGAATGTTACAGATGCATTAACGAAACTAGTGGGCACTGAGAAGTTTAGATGGTGTTTGGAGTCTATGGGCCTTTTGGCCTATAGTGGTTAAAGTTCCTGTTATGTTCCTGTTGCTCTTACAAGGTGTTCGACAAGTGGGAGAATGTTACAAATAAGGTGTCTTAACCTTGGATAATTCCTATTCTTATTATTTGTTTTGTAAATGTATTTTTTGCAAATAATGTAATTAAGTGTGAGTGTACATGTCTAGTTGGCATGTTGACGTGTCACTCCACTTGATGTGTCAACATCTTGTGCGTAAGGAGATCATGACTGAAATGGTCATGATGGATTCCTAAGACGCGTAAGAACTATTTAAGGAATGTGCTATGACAGGTGTAAGAGCATCTTATGACTTGGGCCTATTTGGGTGCCCAAGAAGAAGTGGTTGGTGTGTGTAAGAGAATATGCCAAAAAATAGGTTGGTATGACAGATTCTCTTACACTTCTCTTGTGACCATTATTTTTGGCAGATTCTATGACAAGCTGTCATAGTCTATTCTAGGGATGGACACCTATTCTTGGGATTGCATGTAACAACTGTGTACATGTGGCTTTGTGCATGGGTCTTGGTGGTTGTGCCTATTTTTGGGTCCAGAGGAGTATATATATATGATGTTGCTCCTATGGGAGAGATATAACAAAATTTAAGTCTTGTTGGCTTTGTCTCTCATTTCCTAAAACAACTTGCATTGCAAGTGTATTGTAATCTTTGTGTTGAAGATAATACATTGTGTAGGTTTTGGAGTGCTGAGGTTTTTTACCGAAAGGTTTTCCCCAGGGTATATCATTGTGTCATTCTCTATTTTTCTGTATGCATTGTATGTGGTTGCAATATCTTTGTTAAAGTAGTTAACGAATCTGAAATTGTAAGGATTTATAAGAATTTGCACAATACTCTCCTATAGAGATTAGCGTAGGAAGCTGTTTCTGCACCTGAGTTTCCTTACAATACCGATAAGCTTCTTGGAGGTCTGGGATTGAAAGATCTCAAAACTCAAGGAATATCCCTTGCTGCCAAATGGATCTTTCACTCGCTTGAGGGATCCAAGCCATGGAAGGTTCTTATTAGGAATAATATTAAAAGAGGCATTCCTAAAGAGGCCAAATCTTGGAAGAATCTTCCCTTTGCTGAATTTCTTGAAGGGAATTTTTGTATTTGTGTTCAAGGTTCTATTATTTTTAAATCTATTTGGAAGGCCTGGGATGTTGTTAAGCAATTCATTCCTAATAGGAACTACCATGACTCTCTTAAGCTCTTCGGCAAAAGATCCATATGGTGGAATCTTTGTCTTGCTAACAAACCCCTTGCTCTTTGTCAAGGCTATTCGGCAAAAGCTTGGAATAAGCTCGGGATCTCTCAACTGGTAGATCTATTTGAAAATTATAGTCTTATTAGTTGGGAGGATCTTAGGAGCCAACACAGCATTCCTACCTCTTAGAAGAAAACTTATAATATGATTAAGAAAGCTAGTAGTTGCCTGCCCACTATCTGTTTTGTGTACTCACACAAATTTCTTAACATGAAATGGCTTGAGGGAACTATAGTTGGAAAATTTAAATCCAAGCATATCTATAGTATAATTGGTTATAATGATTCTATTATTCCACATGTCAGCAAAACTTGGTATTCTGAACTTGACATTCCCGCATGGAAAAAACACTTTGAAAGATTGTGGAAAAGTGGCATAGAACCAAAAACTGCTTGGTTTAAATGGCTTCTTATACTTGATAGGCTACCTATTAGAAAAGATAAGATGGATGATCAGATATGTAAACTCTGTAATATGCCTGAAACATGTAGGCACATTTTCTTTGATTGTATATTTGCTAGAAGAGTTTGGCTAATGTTTGGTATTATTTATCCTAAAGGTGTTAATATTCTTGAAATAATCACTGGTTATATTCATGGCTTAAAAAAGGATAGTAATTTTTTTTGGTTTATTCTTTCCTCTAACATTCTTTGGTAGCTTTGGAAGTGCGGAAATGAAGAGAGGTATGCTAGCAGTCCCAGGTCCCTTACTGAGTTTTTTATAAAACTCACACTTTTTAAAATCTCCTCGCAGGTTCTAGACAATATGCTTTTGGAAAAGGAAAAGCTCAAGAGATTCTTGGAAATGGGTCACTCTACAATGTTCGTTTACGAAATGAAGATTGGCTTTAACTGGAGAAGACACATGGATAACCCTACACTATTTGATCACGCTGTCATGAAGCTGAATGAAGACTTCAGGAAGAGGAAAATAAATGTGGATGGAGACATGGTCTATATGCTTGATCAGATCCAGAAGAGAAAGAGCTTAATTTGGATGGATGGCCCCTTGGGCTGGACATCCTGGGCTAATGTTTACATTAACACCACTATGTAGGTGTTTTACTATAGTTAGTTTCACTACCTTCAGACATATGTATATTCTATAGGCTACTTTGTTGTAGCTGATACTCTAGATCTTCCTTTTGATCACAGGAGTGTGAGATAGTGTCTCCTCCTTGTGAACCAATGTTAACTTTTGTATCTGTTTACTCTCTATATCTAATATAAAAAATAATAAGTATGCTACTTATGTTCAATTTGAATCTTAGAAATTTACTTCTGGAAGTATAACTGATATTTAATTTTATATGTATATATGTCACTCTTATATTTTATTAAAATTAATACTTCATTTAAGATAACATTAAAATACACACAAATATTAACTTTAATTTTGTATAGACTTATACCTCAAACTTCTTATACATACAAGCGCTAGTCAATACAAGTAAATTGAAATACTCCTCAAAATAAATTCCAATCTAAACAAACATTTGTATAAATCCATTACATTCTATTAATCACATTCAAATTCATGCACCTTACTATAGATTCTCATTTCTCTATTCCCCAAACTATCCCACCTGTAGCGCATTTAAATATAATTTAGTTTCAATTCCACCCTTCTGCCTTTCTATTTCTTATTCCAATCTATTATTTTACAGCTGAAAAGAAATAACGTAGCTGCCCGTTTGGGTGTTGGAATACCAAATGCCAATTCCAGTCAATTCTGGAAGATGCTGCAATTCTGGAAGATACAAATCTTGAAAATGATTTCCGAAATATGGGCTAACCCGTTTGGTTCACCTGAAAAATGACTAAGAAGATACATAAGGAATTTTAATTCTTTATTTTAATTTCTTTAAATATGCCATGTATATGTCTATATATATACACATATGCACACGTGTGTATATGTGTATACATGTGTGTATATATACACATGTATACACATACGCGCACATGTATATATATACATATACATGTGTACATGTGTGTGTATATACACACATATACACATATACACATACACACATACACACATGTGTGTTTATATACACATGTATATATACATACATGTGTGTATATATACACACATACACACATGTATACACATATGCACACGTGTATATATATATACATAAATACACACGTGTGTATATACATATACACACATTTGTGTATATATACACACATGTGTGTATACACATAGGTGTATATATACATCCTTATAGCAATTTAATAGAAATGTTCATTTTGGGGGCAGAATTGAAATTTCAAAATTCCAATTCTAATTTTTTGGATGGACACAAACATAGAATTGACATTATCTGAAAATCTAATTCTGGAATATGGGCTCTAATTCCAAAAACCAAACGGCCCTAAGGGCCCGTTTGGAGCATGGCATACGGAATGCCGGATATGGTCAATTCTGGAATATGTTGCAAATTTGGAATATCCATATCCTCAAAATGATATCCGGAATATGTGTACGACCTGTTTGGACCACCTGGAAGATGACTGAGAAGATCTATTTTCCGCGTTTGGTTGCGCATTTTGGAATTGGAATATTGACTGGAAGATAATTTATTTTATTAATTTATTTGTAACAATTTGTGATTTTTTCAAATGTTATGATGTTTTTCATATTTTTTTCGTATTTTTGAATATTTATTTTATTTTTGCAATAAAATATTATTATAATTTTTATTTTATTTTTATTTGTATGTGATTTTGAATATTTATAATAGTTTGAAATAAAATTATGTTTATAAGTTTATAAAAATTGTAACATTTTGTATAATTTATTTATAAAATTTATAGAGCCAAAAAAAATTATTATAATATTTTATTATTTTATTTTTGAATACTTATTTTATTTTATTTTATTTGTATGTGATTTTGAATATTTATAATATTTTGAAATAAAATTATGTTTATAAGTTTATAAAAATTGTAACATTTTGTATAACTTTTTTATAAAATTTATAGACCCAAAATAAAATATAAAATTTATGAAATTTGTATACCCAAAATACCCAAATAAAATATAAAATTTATAAAACTCATAAAATTTGTAGACCCAAAATACACAAATTTATAAACAAGTCATTTATTTCATTATTTATTTTTTACAAAATGTTGCCAACCCAGCTCAATAGGAGCACCGGTAGGAAAGAGTCAGGTGGAGAAAACCTCCGGTCTAGCCCCGCAAAATCATGAGTTGTTACATAATTTGAATGAGGCATTCCTCATTTTACATAAGTTGAATGAGGCATTCCTCATTTTACATAATTTGAATGAGGCATTCCTCATTTTACATAATGCAGATATAGTGTTACAACTTGAATGAGGCATCCCTCATTTTACATAATGCAGATACAATGTTATAATTTAGTCTGATGAGTCTTTAACGCTTTGTCATGCCCGAACTCTTGTTTTTGTCTATAGACACTGCATACATAGAACATACAACTGCTTTGTGCTTTTGTTAGTACACCAATGAAGTACATTCAGTTGCTAACTTTTGTATGCATTTTTTTTTAAAATCTTATTAATTATTATTACCTTCTATGACCCCCTTTGATTCTTACCTGAATGATCCACGCTTGTCAAGATAAAAACATGACCAATTAAATGATTTTATACATGATATATCTATGTTAACCTCAAAATTCCTCTACAAACCTGGGTTAGAATTTTACAAAGCAATAACCAAGAAAACAACATTAAATCATGTGACTAATACCAAATTGGGGCTCACCTAAGCCATAAACATGAAAAATTACTATGAAAAAAACTATGTGGACCATATATATGCGCAGTTGGAGTGAAGAGGAGTTATCAAAATACAAAATTGACTAGTTCCTGAACTCATCTCCGCATATTACAATATCAAAATACAAAACTGAATACTTCTTCAGCTCATCTACGCATATGGTCGCACAAAAGATATGCGATTACAATACAGAGAAGGCATCATAAAAATTTAATTTCATGTGTCCTAGCTTGACAACTATTGCATTCAAATCCTGGATTGTGGATGAGTGGAGATGGGCGGATGTCTGGATCGTGGATGACTAGAGATGAGCGAATAGATGTAGATGGGTTGTCATCGACCCATCTAAAGTACCCATAATCATGATAGCCCTATGATGCCCAATCTACATTAGTATTGAATACTATTTACATTACAAACATTAAATATAATAAATAGTATTTACATTACAAACATTAAATATATACACATTAGCAACCTTTTTTTTGTTTGGACAACACCAATATTGTCGTCCAGGGTTCTCCACTGACCGTGAAATCTTCAACTGGCACTGCCCACCACCACATCGACAACTTGGCACATTGATCAGAGCCATCAAACCGATTTCAATAATGCACCTATATCAACAATCCCAAAATTAAACAATAGCAATAGAAATAAGACACTCAATATTCAGACACTTTGACATGCTTATAATCCACACATATGAAGTAGGCTCACACACATGAACCAAACACTCTACAAACTATTTCTAGAATTAAACTAGAAACTTCTATGGTAAATATGTGTGGAGAAACTGTACAAAATAGGAATGGCTTTTGTGTTATATTTGGTTTTGAATTAAATAGGAACTTCATGGTAGAAGATGAATTTGCCTCACATACCATACATCTTTTCACTTTGTCCCCCATGGAAAACCAAAATGTCAACACCTTGTTATCTATCACTAGTGTATCCATTTCATATTATTCCCATCCCCTTGTGCTGCATATTGCTCCCCTTGATTTGGGTGTTGTTTTGGACATAATCCAAAAAATGGCAGTAGGTCTCTTGAGCATATCCTAAACAACAGTGAAGGAAGTGGCCAATAATGAGCACTTTCATTATATAGTGCGGTGACCCAAAAGCAGAGCAGGTGGGACCTCATTCAAAGAGGATTGAGTTTCATCACTCTTTTTTTTATGGTCAAGATTCTGTAAAAAGATTAGTTTATGGGCCTCAAAACAGGGAGTTTTCATTAGTTAGCACAGTGCTCAAATGCTTTTTCAAAAGTAAGAGAGAGTGCACAATTCCTAGAGACCAAATTGATGCTTGACAGGCAAACACCTAATTCATGATTGAGAAACACATATGTACATGTTAAGAGATATATATGTGTGTGTGCGTGTGTGTGTGTGTATGCAACATGTATTTCAATGAGGACAAAGGTAATTTTGCTTTGATTCATTAGCACAAGTAGTTCTAGTAAAAGCATGTTCAGTACTGATACTAGTTACAGCTCCCTATCTTCACCCAAAGGCAACGTAAAATGCATCAAGTCATGAAGCCTAGCATGGACTCTCTGTCAGATAGAGAAATTATCTTGCATGAAATTAGTCATTCTATAGACACTGGTCTAGTGTTGCATGAAATTAGTCATTCTGTAGGAGGAATTCACTTCCAAAAAATACAGTAGATTAAAGTACAAGTTAAATGGAAAAAGCACTTGGCCACAGCATAAGCCGAGAAAAATAGCTTTTGAAAATTTAATAGCATTTATGGATTAAAATTATGAACTATCTATGAAATTTGACTTCACATTCTTTCTCTGCACCAAGAGCTGCCTAATTATACCACACCCCATGTTCTAGAGCTTTACCAATTAGAACGCCACCACAGAAATAGTAAATATGTTGTTCCTAATTTCTCAACTGAAAAGGAAGGATGCACGATCCTTTTAGTCATCACTGACCTATACACATGTTCCTACATAGAAACAGGCTTCAATTTTTGCTGACGGTTTAACAGACACTAAAAATTACACATCCATTGAAAGGAAATGAAAAAATAAATAAAGGTTCGTTGATTAACCCAATCTATCAGATTTCTTTAAAGCTTAAGGTAAATGTTTACCTTAATCTATTGCCACTCAATAGATTAAGGTAAACGTTCATATCATTTCATATAGTCTATGGATTTATAGGCTTAGTAAATCTGTACATTGAAGAATCAAAGATGGTGAAACAGAGTTTTTTGAACAAGATGATAGCTACATGTAAAAGTACTAATGCCAATTGAAAAGCAATAACAGTACAAATAAGATGTTGATAGTTCTAGATGTATCAAGACCTTGTGATATTCTAATTAGCAAAGGCCTTCCAGAGAGTAATTAAAGAAAGTGAAATATAGATATATTGAATCCTACAAGTCATTAGAAAATTTGGGAACAAACACATTCCAGATTAAGCTACTAGGAGTTGAATATTGTCCCTTGTGTAATTGCCACTTGAATGTATTGCTATTCAACCACATTTATGGGCCCGTTTGGACCACGGCACACAGCAACATCTACAGAGAAGAATATCCCAGGTGTAATAAGTTCTAAGAATATACCAACAGTCCTAAGAAGTTCCCTAGCACACAGTAGCATCTACAAAGAAGAATATACCAGGTGTAACAACTATAGAGGAGACCAGTTGAAACTGTCCCTTCTTCAACAAATGAGGACAGTCACTCTAAAGACAACATGATAATGCAGAGAATACAAATTAATCCAGAGATAATGTAGAGAATACAAATTAATCCATAGCAGAAAACTAGTATCAAAAAGCAACATTTCACAAACATTAGTTTTGATTTTAAATAGAAGACCTAATAAACATTGGTCAACTAAAGTCCAAACTTCAATATCATATACTGGATTCTCTCCCCTTCATCCATTGTCAAGAACAGTGCAGCTAATTGTGGATTATGCATTAACTTTTCATACGCTTCAATTATAGTAGAGTCACGAAGGCCAGGGATTGCTTTAAGTGCTTTATGCAACTCCGCTACCTCACTTCTCAAACTAGATGCTTTGTCCACTCTCAGAGGCTGTGCAAGGCCTGCTGTAATGCCTACAGATAGATCTTTGATCGTTTCACAAATCGAATCCAAGGAACCTACCAATGTTCCCCTCCTCCTCTTTGGCATCCTTGACGATGTTGAAGGGTTATCGTTCCCACTTGCAGTAGATTGGTTCGATACAGGTGTATCAATAGATTCATTACCATCATTAGCCAAATCAGCAGCAGTCTCAAAATAGGCATTATCCATACCATGATAACTGAAAACATCATCATCAATGAAATCCTCCTCCGTCTCTTGAGCTGTGGCAGCTGCAGTGCCCTCAGCTATGTCATTCCCAACAATAGAGGATAATTCATTATAGTACTGAAATGGTTTCCTCTTATACATTCTGGCATTTTTAAATTCCTTTCTCTGTATCATGGCATAACAATTCAATTCATTATTGGTCCTTCATTATTTAAAAAGATATATTCAACTTAAAAAGAGATTTGAAGACCATTTTACCTTCAACAACTCCTCCCAAACACTATCATCAACATCCATACTTTGGGTGGTCTCGTTCCAAGCTAAGCCACTTGTATTCCTCAAGTCTTTCATAAGTCTATACCCTTGTTTCCAAGTTTTTAGCTTGTTCTTGAAGTTTTCCTTCGATAGGTTCATTTTCATCTCATTATTTAGCCTCCTTTCTATGGTTGTCCAAGCCTCTTTCTTGAAACCCCCTTCGGCTTTCTTTCCAAGCTACACTTGCTCTTGTAGCAAGTCTAGCAACTTGCGTTCCATTTCTTTTGTCCAGAACACCTTCTTGGAAGAAGAAGTTGCCTCGACAACTTGAACATCACCATCCATAGACATTCCTGATGCACAAACAACATGATAATGTACACTCACTGTAAGGACAGTCACAAATGAGGACAGTCACTCTAAAGGCAACATGATAATGTACACTCACTGTAAGGACATTCACAAATGAGGATAGTCACTCTAAAGGCAACATGATAATGTACACTCACTGTAAGGACAGTCACAAATGAGGACAATCACTCTAAAGACAACATGATAATGTACACTCACTGTAAGGATAGTCACAAATGAGGACATCTTACAGTGAGTGTACATTATCATGTTGTCTTTACAGTGACTGTCCTCATGTGTGACTATCCTTGTCACAAATGAGGACATCTCATAGTGACTGTCCCTTGTGTAATTGCCACTTGAATGAGGATAGTGAATGTAAAGACAGCATCATAATGTACACTTACAATGAGTGTACATTATCATGTTGTCTTTACAGTGACTGCCCTCATTTGTTGAAGAAGGGACAGTTTCAAATGGTATCCTCTATAGTTGTTACTCCTGGTATATTCTTCTCTGTAGATGCTACTGTGTGCTAGGGAACTTCTTAGAACTGTTGGTATATTCTTAGAACTTGTTACACCTGGGAACTTCTTAGGACAGTCACTCTAAAGACAACATGATAATGTACACTCACTGTAAGGATAGTCACAAATGAGGACATCTTACAGTGAGTGTACATTATCATGTTTTCTTTAGAGTGACTGTCCACATGTGTGACTGTCCTTGTCACAAATGAGGACATCTCACAGTGACTCTCCTCATTTGGGACATCCCTAGACATACCTTATGTAAACATTAAATATAGCAACATTAAACATAACATGACAATATTAAAAATAACATGAGAACATTAAATATAGAAACATTAAACATAACATGACAATATTAAATATAACATGACAACATTAAATATAGCATTATTAAACGTAACATGACAATATTAAATATAACATGACAACATTAAATATAAAATATAGCAACATTAAATATAAAATATAGCAACATTGAATATAACATGACAATACTAAATATGGCATAACAACTTTTATCAATGTATAGTATCAGTTTGTGAAATTTATGAAATCTGACATTAGTTTAAACACTACCATAATAGTTATTCAACCAACTAAGATCGGGATCTATAGTCTTCCCACATCCTTCTTGCTATTTCATCTCGAAAATTGGCCCAATCATCTCTTTCACACTGGCTCAATCCATATGTCTCAAGCACTGGTACATCTATCCCATCACGACCATCTTCCTCTTCAAATTCTACCTCAGATGGAAGGCCGTCCTCTATCGTTATGAAGTTGTGAAGTATGCAACATGCCAGAACAATATATGTTTGTGTCTTGATTTGATAAGACGTCGCATGCTTCAATATAGGAAAACGCTGCTTCAAAATCTCAAATGTACACTCTATTACATTCCTAAGTGAGGAGTGTTGATGATTAAACAACTCTTGTGGGGTGTTTATTGGGTTTTCTCTTGAAAACTCCTTTAGGTGGCAGGGTGTGCACCGATAAGGCACGAGAAATCCTGGTACGTTTGGATATCCAGCATCGACCAAATAATATTTACCTAAACAAAACAAAATGTCATTGTCATAACATTGTCTTATATTTCGTATGCTTCAATAATATAATCATATTTTACAAACCTAGGGGAACTACCAATGGATTAGCTCTAGATAGAGCTGAAGCTAGAACACTGCTATCTGCAGTAGACCCTTCCCAACCAGCAAGGATGTATTGAAACTTATAATCAAATGAGCACACTCCCATAACATTTTGCGACAAGTTGCCTTTTCTATCGTGATATTTAGCTTGCAGGTTGATATCGACAGTGACTGGTATATGGGATCCATCCATTGCTCCCACACAGTCATGTAGTCAGATAAATCATAGGTCTAATGAACATGCAATAATAAGATTACAACTATAAACAAACTTAAACCACTAGGAGATATACCTTGAAGTATGGATCAAAATGGGTCTTCCCACTAATTTCCAGAGGAGTGTTTGGACTAGGGGGTATAAAATAATCTGAATGGAGTGCCAAGATAGCCCTCAAGACCTTGTGGAAGTATCAGCTTACCATCTCTCCAAAGTGCCCAAAGTTATGGGCAATCTTACGATTCCTTAGATTGTGGCCAAGAGTATGGAGGAACATGACTAATTGTTCTTCTAACATGAGGAATTCTGTATCTTTGATGCTTCCTTTTTGCCTTAAAAGATTGGCTATTTTAAAGAAAGATCGTCTAGTCATGCGTATTTGGTCATGGAAATCCATCTCATTGGAGTTGATAACATGCTTATAAAAAGGAATTGCATCTCTCGTGCGCTTACGCATATTTCGACTACCTTCTTTTATACACTCCCCTATGGCTGCGACAAGGGTGGCAAGAACAACTACAACAACAGGCAGGAATCTTCTCCTCCTCATAATCTCTCCTTCCATTTCAATATCATCATCATCATCATCAATATCATCAATAAGATCCATTGAATTACCTAAAAATACCAACAAAACAATCACGAAACAACATAAGAAAACACCCAACTATAATGCATAATCAAAGAATAGAGTTGCAAGTTCAGTATACAACATATCTTGACAAGAAAGTACCTTGTGTAATTTCACAAAATGAGAAGTCCTCATAGTGACTGTCCCTTGTGTAATTGCCACTTGAATGAGGATAGTCACTGTAAAGACAACATGATAATGTACAGTTGCAGTGAGTGTACATTATCATGTTGTCTTTAGAGTGACTATCCTCATTTGTTGAAGAAGAAAAGCATTAATGTGGTTGAATAACAATACATTCAAGTGGCAATTACACAAGGGACAGTCACTGTGAGATGTCCTCATCTGTGACTGTCCTTGTCACAAATGAGGACATCTCACAGTAATTGTCCCTTGTGTAATTGCCAAAAAAGGGGCATACCATCTTCCACTTGAAAAGGTGGAATTGGAATATCGAGCTCGCATGCCAATTTTCGAATGCCAATTTTGAAAAGGTCATCGAGTCCGAGTGGGCATTTGTAATTTTTGACATCCGCATTTTATACCAACATTTTCACATCCAATAGCATTATTTCCTTCATCTACGTGATTACCTTGTGTTTGACATCCGCAACAATATTATTTTTGACATCTCATAGTGATTGTCCCTTGTGTAATGGCCACTTGTGTATTGAACCATGCAAATGCTTTTCTTCTTGAACAAATGAGGACATTATCAAGAAGAAAAGCATTTGCATGGTTCAATACCAATATATTCAAGTGGAAATTACACAAGGGATAGAAAACACCTTCCTCATTAGTATAAAATAAGACCAAGAAGCTCTTTAGTTATTGCAAGAATCGTATGAACATCACAGTGTTAAGCTAGGAATATGGAAAAGATTTCTCGAGCATTTCTTGTAATTGTGTGTAATGGTCTTTGATGGCATTCCCCCCTGCTTGTGCAGAAATAAAGGGCATTGGAACTAGTGATGGAGTTCCATCAAAGCATAAAGGATAGAAAAACATTGGTGGAGGACACAAGGGACTACAAGAAAATTTTCCAGTAGAAGTGAAGGAGTTGCAGGTTCATGAACACCCATTAAATATTAATATACAATGCTCCTGTTGTTGTTCACTTCCAATGTCTCATCTTTATTTGGACCCTAAGGAATTTCAAAACCTATTTTAATATTATCAATTTTGTGATCTCCTGGAATGTTACAGAGGTTGGACAGATTAAAAAAAACAAAGAAAGTCTCAAATAATTTGCCCCGCAATTTATTTTTAATCTTTAGAATCAATAGCACTTTACATTACAATGTCACCACTATCAAAACTTCAGACCCCTTCCACTGTTAGTAGATTACATATTTATAACTACGTCATAGTAACTGTTTAAAGTTCTTTGTAACAAAATAGAATCAGTTAAACAAAAATATCGTTACAAAGTAATCACAAAAAATAATATAGAGAAATGAAGAGTCAAAGCTCTTAAGATGTTTGTTGTTGATCTTTGAGTGATTGCACCGATTGGTATTTGAGACTTTAAGAAGAATAATGGAACAAAGAGGGGTTAAAAAGGAACTAGGTTGCAGCTAGATTGAACTCAAAAATAGGGTCCATATCAGAAAATGGAAATGCATTTTAATATAGGAAAAAGCGTCCCTCCAATAGCTCAAAAAAAAACCCCAAATAATGAATCTCATTAGCAAGAAGGGGAAAAAACCAAATATAAGGAACTCAAAACTAAGCCAAAACCGTCGCAACACAACCAAACATGGCCACTGAGAAGAAAAAAACTCTCTGATTCAAACAATGTAATACTTACCTCTGCGACTAGGTGTTGGCGGTTGCGGCCGAAATGAACAAGCTCAATATTCTAGCATGAAAGTCTCAAACGAAACAAAAAGACCAGGTGTTGGCGATTGCGGCCGAAATGAAAAGACCAGGGTTAGGGTTTCCAGCATGAATCACGCAGACGAAGGAAATAATGTCGTTGGACGTGAAAACGAAGGTATAAAAAGTGGATGTCAAAAATTACAAACGCCCACACGGACCCGATGACCTTTTCAAAATTGGCATTTGCGAGCCCGATATTCCAATTCCACCTTTTCAAGTGGAAGATGGTATGCCCATTTTTTTGGCAAAATTGGCATACCAAAATTCCAATTCCATCCTTGCATGTCGACCACAAACAGTGAATTTCAAATTCTGAATTCACAATTCAGAAATAGCGGCCGATATTCCATGTACCAAACGGGCCCTAAAGGAATTGATGATGCCATGCCAAGTCAACGAAACCTAACCTGCCGACCCCGATGAACACCATGAGAATCATAGTGGGCAGCACTAAAAATTCCATCTTCAGCCATGTGAAACCCATTATCTTATACCAATCTTTAATGTCATGCCATTACTTCCATCAGAATCCAACGAACGACAAACAGAAAAGACAACCACATCTTTCTATTAAGCTTTGCTCACCTCATCCCTCCATGATTCTAAGTCCATTATTTTCAAACCAGAAAAAGCTAGATGAACTTCACGCTGCAATTAAAAAAGACCCCCAAAAATACCTAAGACTTTATATACTATATGCTGCAATAAACATTGAATTGTGTGCAGGACATGGAGACCTACACTGGATTGATACCCTTTGTTTGCTGCAGGTTTTTACAAGGCAGGCATTCAAGTTATCATAGGTTGTGGAAAGAAAGAGGAGCCAGAAATAGAAGCAGATCAGGACTTAAGAAGATCCAGATCAGGGGTTCGAATCGCATTTCATGGGCTGTTTGATCACCCCTGCGTGTTAAGCTTTGGCCTCCCACTTGTTTGCTGAAGACTGTGAAGGAGATGTATGACGTTATGTTTTCTTGGCGCGCAGGTAGAACCCAACTGGGAATGGTGTTTGTCATGCAGATCTGTTTGTCATGGCAGAGCGTTATTCAAGTTGAAAGTAGCCGGTCGAACAAAATCTAAATAATTTCTTTAGGTGGCTTATTCAATTAAATGAAAATGAAAATTATTTAGTGTTAGAACTTTTCTACTTTCCTATTTCAAAAAAGAAAATTCAGTGCCATTTCAAACGACTTGGATTACAAGATAGAGCTGGAAAATCTGATCCAGTTATTTTAGATATGTTGATGCATGTTTAATATTGGACTAAATTATTTTGCAGTTGCCTGTATTAGTGGGAAGAGCATAAATTGCACACACCTCATTTTGATCATGGATCTACTCTATAAATTTACTGTTCATTAAAGGTTTTTTGGGGTTTTTTTTTTAATATTGTTTATCCTGTTGAGCCAACTGTTGAACTGCAGTGTACGAAGGCTATGTTATATTGTAATTTCATCTAATTTGACACTAGATAAGTTCTTGTTTGTAGCTCATTAAAACTTCGTTAAAAGATCTGGTTAACAACCAATACAGATAAGAGTTATTAAAATGTTTTCACAGCTACATGATCCCAAACAGAAGTATTACATTCGAATTTAACTCCGTTTCAGATTTACACTTCTTAATCCTCATAAAAAGTAAGGAAAAACTGGCTGAAGAAGCGTACAGTCAACATAAACTTTTCTTCCCATGCGCGGCATAGTTAAAGCTCAAAAAACTTAGGCTTTTGGATGCGTGGTTGGAAACATGGCTTTATTGAAGCAAAAGTGGATTTTCTATTTAAAGTAAATGCTGGCAGAGGCAGAGGAAAAAGAGAAACAGAGCATTCAACAGAAAAGATATATCAATATTGCAGAGTTTTGTTCTCTAGTACCATTCATAAAAGATATATAATTAAAAGAGTTGTTAAAAAAATACATCGAATGTGCCCAAAAAAAATAGGGAAACCTAAAATAATAAATATAGAGTAAATGTTGATTGAACAACTAGCAGTATAAAGTTTACGGCAAGGATATGCAATTAAAACTAAATCAAAATAAATCTTATGCAATGTCCAACGTAGATGGATAGGCTGGAGGAAGAGACATGGCACATGAGAGTGGGCTGGAGGAAAAAATACAGAGGCTGAAAGTAGTTGGGATTAATTCTAACACTCCCCCTTAATCACAACTGCTGCCATCTATAATGCCTAAATGATTTCTTTGAAATAAAAAACTTTCCTTTCCTAATGCCTTGGTAAAGATATTTGCACATTGATCTTCAGACCTGCAAAATTTCAAAAATATTTCTCTATTGTTGATTAAATCTCTGATAAAATAATATCTTGTATCTATATGTTTGCTCCTCTTGTGAAAAACTGGATTCTTGGACAATGCTATGGCTGAGTTGTTGTCACAATAGATCTTCGTTGCATCTTCTTGTTCATGTTTCAACTCTTTCAACACTCTTCTCATCTATATAGCTTGACATGATGCCCCTGTTGCTGCTACATACTCTGCTTCAGCAGATGAAAGTGTGACTATTGGTTGTTTCTTTGAAGCCCATGATAGTACAACGGTGCCAAAATGAAAAACATAACCAGATGTACTCTTCCTATCATCAATACTTCCAACACAATCACTGTCAGTATATCCTATGAGCTTGAAATCATTTGAAGTTGAATATTGAATGCCATAATTCCTTGTTCCACTCACATACCTTAAAATTCTTTTTCCTACTGTCCAATGTGATTCTTTCTGAGTCTCCATAAACCTTGAAATCAAACTTACACAAAATATTATGTCTGGCCTTGTGGCTATTAAGTACATAAGGTTGTCAACAAGTTTTTTTATATAAAGTTGGATTAATGTTGGCTCCATCATCATCCTTGCTTAGTTTCAGACCTGTGACAATTGGTGTTGGTGTTGATTTGCAATTCAGCATATTGAACCTTTTCAAAATATCACTTGCATATTTTGCTTGAGAAATGAATATTCCATTTTCATTTTGATTGACCTCAATGCCTAAGAAGTATTTCATGAGTCCCAAATCAACCATTTCAAATTCATTTTTCATAGCTTCTTTAAATAAGTCAATTGATAAGTCACCTGTGAATATCAAATCATCAACATATAAACATACAATTAGAATTTGACCTTTTTCATCCATCTTTATGTATAATGTAGGCTCACTGCTGCACCTATCAAAACCATTTTGTAAAAGATATGAATCAATTCTGTTGTACCAAGCTCTTGGAGCTTGCTTGAGACCATACAATGCCTTTTTCAGTTTGTAGACTTTGTCTTCTTGACCCAAAGTCTCATATCCATGTGGTTGTTCCACATATACTTCTTCAAGATAACCATTCAGGAAAACTGATTTTACATCCATTTGATAAACAGGCCATTTGTTTTGAGCTACTATGGCAAGTGTCATTCTTATGGTGTCTAATCAGGGTACGAGAGCAAATGTCTCATTATAATCAATTCCATGTTGTTGTGAATAACCTTTAGCAACTAGCCTTGCCTTATATTTTTGCACATCACCATTTGCATTCAACTTAGTTTTATAAACCCACTTTACTCCTATGACATCTTTTCCTTTTGGAAAACTCACTAACTCCCATGTTTGATTCTTTTCAATTGCATCAATTTCTTCATCCATTGCATTTTCCCATTTTTCATCTTTAATTGCATCTTCAAAATGAATTGGGTCATCTACTTGTGAATATAAAGTATAAAGAGAAATTGAATCAACATTATTCTCACCTTCATTTTGCTCATAAATGTCTCTAATACTTTTGATTTTTTGTCTCCTCAAGCTTGCCAATATAGGATTTGACATGTCACTTGATGTAGAACCGGTTGAGTGTGGACTTGATGGACCAGCACCTTGATGGCCACTTGTAAATAGTGTTTGCTGTCCACTTGTGGGAGTATTTGATTGTATGCGTGAGGCTAGCTTTACACTTGATGATGGTGTCACTTGTGGACCACTTTGTTGAGCTTGAATGGGTGTGGAAGGAGTCACATTTGAAGGAGTATTTGCTGGTATAAAAACTTCATTTTCCTCTTGTGGTATGCTTGCTATTATGTTGACTATTTTTTCTACACTTCCATCCCATGCTTCTTCTATGAACTACACATCTCTGTTGATTATAACTTTCTTGCTAATTGGATTGTATAATTTATATGCTTTTGATTCATCACTGTATCCCACAAATATACATTTTTCTCTCTTGTTGTCCAATTTTCTTCTCAATTCATCTGGCACATGTGCATATGCCACACATCCAAAAACTCTCATATGAGAAACATTATGTTTTCTTCCACTCCATGCTTCTTTCGGGATCACATTCTTGACACTTTTTGTTGGACATCTATTTATTATATAAGTTGCACATGAAACAGCTTCAGCCCAATATTCATTTGACAAATGTTTTTTTTTTTAACATGCTTCTAGCCATTTCCATGATTGTTCTATTTTTTCTTTCAGCTATCCCATTTTGTTGAGGTGTGTATCTAGTTGTGAATTGCTTGTGAATTCCATGGTCTTTGCAAAATCTTATAAAATCATTTGAGATATATTCACCACCTCTATCCGTTCTCAATACTTTGATGTAATGACCACTTTGTTTTTCAGCAAGAGCTTTGAATTGACAAAAATATTCAAACACTTCACTTTTATGCTTTAGAAAGTAAACCCATGTTTTCCTTGAATAATCATGAATGAATGTCAAAAAATAAAATCTTCCACCAATTGAAGGTGTTTGCATTGGCTCACACAAATCTGAATGAACAATTTCTAAATGTGCTTTTGCTCTCATTGACTTACCGGCTGGAAATGATTCTCTATGTTGCTTTCCCAAGATGTACCCTTCACATACTCTTTCTAATTTTTCTATTAAAGACAATCCTTTCACCATGCTTTTCCTATGAAGCAAATTTAGGCCTCCAAAATTTAAATGCCCAAATCTTAGATGCCAAAGCCAATTTTCATCTTTTATTTCTTCTTGAAATACAGTTTGAGTGACATCAACAAGTTCTCTTTTACCCTCTTGTGTATTCACTGTGGTGTATGCTTGAGAAAAATCCACATTCAAATCTGGTTTAATCTTTAAAGGAAACATTCTATTGTTTGTCATTTGAATCTTGGCTATGAGCTGATTGCTTGGAAATTTATCTAAAATTGTGCACTCTCCATTTTTGAAAGATACTCTAAACCCCTTTTGAACAATCTGGCCAATACTCATCAAATTATGTTTTAAACCGGGAACAAAATAAACATCAGATATATATTTCTTCTCCCCCTTCTTAGTTAGAATATTGATGTCCCCTTTTCCTTTGACTACCACCTTATCATCATTCCCTAAAGTGACATCAGATTTTATATTTTCATCCAAGCTTGAAAACATTTCTAAATTCCCTATCATATGGTTGCTACAGCTTAAGTCTAAAAACCATACATCTTTTTCATTTTCTTGTGCTACATTGCAAGCCAAAAACATTGTATTTTGTTCTGATTTTTGGTTTTGATTTTCTTTTATAAAATTTGCATTTTGTTTGTTAAAATCATATTGCTTCTTCTTACATTCATTTGAATAATGCCCATACTTTTTACAATAGTGACATTGGATTTGAGACTTGTCATACCTTTGGCCTTGAGGCTGATTTTGAGTCTCATTGTGATTTGGGTATTGGTTGCTACCTCTTCCACTTGAGCTTGATGAGCTACTTCTTCCACCTCTATACGAATTTCATCCTCTACCTTTGGAATTTGATCTTCCTTTGCCTCTTCCATGGCTGATTGAGGCTTGTGTCTTGAATGCATGCTCCAATGATGAACTTGTTGACCTACTAAGCCTATGCTCATGAGAAATGAGAGATGCATTAAGCTCATCAACTAAAAATTGTGAGAGATTCTTTGTCTCCTTTATGGCCACAACTATGGATTCAAACCTTGCAAGTAAACTCCTCAAAATATTTTCAACAATTCTTCTATCATCTAGTGTCTCACCATGAGATCTAATTTCATTGCCTAAACCCATCACTTGTGTGAAGAAAGAGTCTATTAAGTCTGATTCCTTCATGAAAATTGTTTCAAAATCCCTTCTTAGCATTTGTAGCTTTGCTATTTTCACCTTTGCCATTCCTTGGTATGCTATCTGGAGTATATCCCATGCTTTCTTGGACTTAGTTGCTGCTGTAATCATTGGAAAAATACTCTCATGCACTGCTTGAAAAATGTAGAATAGAGCTTTTGAATCCTTCTTCCTATTATCTCTCAATAAATCTTTTTCTGCTTGAGTTAGAGCATTGTATGCTACTGCATCTACTAGTTATGGGTAACCATTCTCCACTAGATCCCAAATATCTTGAGAACAAAAGAGTGCCTTCATTGTTATGGACTAATAATCATAATTTTTCCCATTGAACTGTGGGATTTGAGGATTTGTTAAACTTGTGCTTTCCATTGTAACAGTTGTTGAATACCTTTGCCTTTGCTGAAACTCTTAGCTGCTACTAAATCTTTTTTTCAACAAATTCTTTTCGAGAAACCTTAGGCTTTGATACCACTTGCTGGTAGAGGTAGAGGAAAAAGAGAAATAGAGCATTCAATAGAAAATAAAAACAACAGACTTCTATATATTTGCATATATCAAAACATAACATATAGAAGATATATCAATATTGCAGAGCTCTGTTCTACAGAACCATTCATAAGAGATATATAATTAAAAGAGCTGTTCAAAAAATACATCAAATGTGCCCAAAAAAGTAGGGAAACCTAAAATAATAAATATAGAGTAAATGTTGATTGAACAACTAACAGTATAAAGTTTACGGCAAGGATATGCAATTAAAACTAAATCAAAATAAATCTTATGCAATGTCCAACGAAGATGGACATGCTGGAGGAAAAAATACGAAGGCTGAAAGTAGTTGGGATTAATTCCAATAGTAAATGTTTATGATTTTTGTTTGTAGATTGACCATTCTAGAAATTGCCCCATGACATAATGGAATCTGTTGCTTCATTACCTTTCCTAATGATCTGAAATTTGAATTCATTTCTTAATTAAATAAAAGGAGCATTATATTCTTAGAACTAGAAGATGAATTCATTTGGTTAAATCTAAAACAGGTAGTTAAAATGTGAAAGATGGATATAATTATTTGATCACTTGACCTTCAAAGTTATGATGGGGTTTAGCTTATCTTCCTAAAGCAGGCTCTCTCCTGGTTAGCCATACAAGAGAAGATTTCCTTCAAGTATGAGATTAGATAAGCTAGGAATTTGTTGTTTTACGTTTTCTCTTTTGTGAATCTACGGACCACCTTCTTCTTTGATATTGTTCAGAACTTTTGAAAATGGCTTCAGTGACAATTACAATGGTCATCCTCCTAAATCAGAAGCTTTAATCAGACCATTTCCACGGCTGCCAATCTCTCTTGCATTTGAGACATTAGTCCTTTTGATATCTTTGGCCAAAAAGAAACAATCATTTATCTAGAAAGAATTCTACAATTTCATCAATTCTTCCATTAAAAAGTGCATTTCTACGGTTACCATGAGGTACATTTATAAGCATATAAACAACCTAAATTGTTTCACTTTATTGAAGAAATAACCGCTTTGTAAACCAATTCAAATTAAGGGTTGTATTCTATCTTCTCCTAGAAAGGATACTCACAAAAATGCCAAATTGATTCCTCCGCTCTAGGCAAATGGAAGCCTAATTTTGATGGTGTCTTACTTGCTAGTCATGGAAAATCAAGGATTCATGTAATTATTTGGAATTCAGATGGTAATATCATTGTTTCTACTTTCAATGGTGTTGGAGGGCACAAATAATAAAGGAAAATTAGAAGCTTTTTCGCTGGGTCTAGAACTAGACTCCAGACTTAACATAAGAGACTTTATTAGTGAAGGCTATTCATTGTTGGTTATGTTGGAAGTGGTGATAGTTTTGAGAGGGGGGGTGAATCAGGACTATATAAAATTTATCCAACCAAGCACAATTACAAATTGTAATTCTCTAAACATGACAGATTTGAAATCTTTATGAGAATGAAACATAATGTAAAGAAGTGACTCACAAGACAACACAAGAATTTTTCCAAGTGGGAAACCCTCAAAACCTTACGGTTTTGTCACAAGGAGAAAAACCACTCCTATTGAATCTATACTTTTATTGAAAAATATCCTTCTTCATACAATAGCAGCTCCTACTGCTTTCTTTGGCTTATAGCCCTTCACTTTCTTCTTCACAAATGATTTTTTAACCATATAGTTTGTATATGTAATTGTATGTGTTTATAGTGCATACACCTTACATATAAAACTACTTAAGATAGAAACATTCAATACTATTCATATCTAAGAACAGCTTCTTTTGATTTTTTCACGCTTTTACAAATCACTCTTCCTTTTTAAATAGGAACTATACATTTCAAAGAACCAAAACTGTTTCGGATATCACAACTGATAATAAAAAATCAGTTCATGTAAAACTCTCATTTTGTTTTAAACAACTGAATATCGAACTGTTTCAGGTAAGCTTCCCATAATACTTTTCGCTAAAAAAATATCTCAAAAATAGTTCAACTGAGCCGTTACATAAAACTAAGTAATGTTCAACAGAATAACTACTTTTAGTTATTAAAAGACCTACATAGAATACCAAAGTATTCAAACTTAAATGTGGCCAAAATACTCACTTTCACAATGATATTGCAGTCCAGGTAAACATCGAACAAGTAGAGAAAAGCTACAAGAAATCTTTTACATTTTAATAGGAGATGCAGACCCAGAACTATTTCACAAACCCCTATTTTTTTTAAAACAACCACTAAAATAGCATATGTGCAAAGCTGTTTAAGAAAACTGATATGAATGATGTTTCTTGTATAATATACTTCCATGTTTTCAATAGTTTCAAGTCAAAACAAGGAATAACTTGCTGAAACAGGAAACACATACCTGGTTCTCATAAAAAATAGACTTACTCTTGACTGATGTGAATATGGTTGCTTGTCACTAGTATTCCATGGAATACTTTGAAGACCACAACAAAACTAAGTGATGTGCCGCATATTCAAACACAAAGTATTAGTCACCGTGTCAGAATACCAAAGACTGAACAATATCATAAACCCATATACAACAAAATAGATTTACAGAAAAAATGAATATACCTTTTGTAACAATACCATAAAGTGGTATTAATGGATTGCTTTCACAGAGGCAAACAACATAGCAAAAACTCATAATCACAACATTTGCAGAGAGATAGTAGTAGCCTTCAGAAGTGATTATGATGGTGCCCTCAGTTAGGGCAAGAGAAAAAGAAAAATGATAACATAAAGTCCGCATGGACAGTGATAACCAAAGCTTAATGATAATGAAGAATGATTCACGTCTGCCACGACAAAAGAACACATGGATACATCATTGCCAAGTGTTGACAACCAAGGGTCAACAAAAACACAATCATAACCCAAATAAAACTCAAGGTTAGGTGCATGGTACACTACACCTCAGCAAAGCTAGCTGGATCCACAAGACACTTGGCATCAAGGACAAAAGACCAACAATCTCCCCCATTTGTCCTTGAGGCAAAACAATAACAAACTTCCATATATCAAAGGGTCAATAATTAATGAGCATCAGAATGCTAAACATCATAATACATCATTGAAATATCTGAATACCTGAATGATAATCAATGAACATCAGAATGCTGAACATCATAATACATCACTAAAATATCTGAATACCTGAATGAAGATGTTACTGAAAGATCTGAAGAACTGAATGAACACAACAAAGAAATCTAAACATACTAATCCGAGAAATCTGAACAAACTAAAATACATACTGAAACTCTGCATGAAAATCTGAAAGAAATAACCACATATCTCCCCCATTTTGCATTAAGGACACAAAAGACTGCTTAGAAAATAGACTGTGAAGAGGAAGCAGTAACCTCTCCCAGACTTCCCCGTAAGGGAAAAAACTCAGTGTAGTATAGAAAGAGAAACAACCCCCAACCGAGTGCAGAGTTGTTCAAAAGAGGCTTGGGGAAGAGCTTTAGTAAAAATATCAGCCACCTGTGCTTGAGTAGGAACATAAAACAATTGAAACTCATTTGCAAGCACATGATCATGTAAAAAATGAATTTTAATAGCCACATGTTTGGTGCGGGAGTGCATAATGGGATTTTTACTTAACTGAATAGCACTCACATTATCACACATGATAGAAATGGGTTTAGGAACCAGAATACCAAGATCAAATAACTGATATGTCATCCAAATCAACTGAGTATAGCAAGTAGTGGCAGCAACATACTCAAACTCACAAGTAGACAAAGTGACACAATCCTATTTCTTACTATGCCAGGAAACCAAACAAGGACCTAAGAAAAATGTAGCACCACTGGTGCTCTTTTTGTCATCTGAACCACCCCAATCTAAATCAGTATAACCAAGTAAAGTGAAATCATCAATATGAGAATACCATAAACCAAAATCAAGAGTACCTTGGATGTACTTAAAAATTCAAACAACAACATTAAGATGAGACTATTTGGGAGCAGATTGAAATCAGGATATGAGACAAATAGCTTGCATCAGATTTGGTCTAGATGCAGTAAGATATAACAAATTACCAATCATGGACCTGTAATAATTTTGATCCACTAAAGGTGAATCATCATCTTTAGTAAGTTTGCACCCTGTTTCCATAGGTGTGTTAACAAGTTTACAATCTGTCATATTAAACTTCTTTAACATCTCTTTTGCATATTTTGATTGTGACAGGAGTAGGCCATGTTCAAGCTGAGTTACTTGGAGACCAAGAAAAAATGTCAGTTCACCTAAAAGAGACATCTCAAATTCTGATGTCATGATATCAGAAAAATGCTTTGACAATGCATCATTAGTAGAACCAAAAATAATATCATCAACATAAACTTCCATGGCTAGGATATCTCCATTAACATTTTTAATATACAAAGTGTTGTCTGCACTTCCTCATGTAAAACCATTTGCTATAAGATGCTTATCAAGTCTGGAATACCAAGCTCGAGGAGCTTGCTTTAAGCCATATAATGCCTTTTTAAGATGATATACATAATCAGGTTTATCTAATGACTTAAAACCTTCTGGTTGTTCCATATATACTTCTTCATCAAGATGTCCATTTAAGAAAGTAGTTTTGACATCCATTTGATAAACAGTGAATTTTTTATAACTAGCATATGCAAGGAAAATTCTAATAGATTCTAACCTTGCAACTGGTGCAAAAGTCTCGCCAAAATCAATACCTTCTTGTTGAGCATAACCTTTACACACAAATAGATAGCTTTATTCCTTATTACTTTGCCATCTTCATTTAGTTTATTTCTAAAAATCCATTTCCCACCTATAACGTTCTTGTTATCAGGTCTAGGAACAAGTTCCCATGTCTGATTTTTCTCAATCTGATTTATTTCATCTGTCATAGCATTCACCCAACAAGGTTCAGACAAGGCTTTAGTTATAGTTTTTGGCTCAAAATATGATAATAAACACAAATGTTCTGCAATGTGAGCATGTTCATCCAGTTTTTCTTTTCTTCTAGTTAGAATTCCTCCTTCTACAGACCCAATTACCTGAGATTCAGGATGCCTTTTTGCTATGATTCTAGATGGAGTTTTCAAAGGAATTTTTGACTCTTGAGAATCTGAACACTGTTCTTGATCAGAATGACCAGAATGTTCTTGATTATCAATGTTAGTCGTATTATGTTCACAAGACACATGTTCTTTTCTTTTCAGAGATTCTTCGTCAACACAATTTTCATTTTTATTGTATAATAAAGAACTTTCATCAAATATCACATTAATTGCTTCAATGACTTTATTCAACCTTGTATTAAAACATTTGAAAGCTTTGCTTTGTGTAGAATACCCTAGAAAAATACCTTCATCAGACCCTGAATTAAAACTGTCTAACAAGTCATTGTCCTTCTTAATGAAACACTTACAGCCAAAAATTTTAAAATTCTTAACATTAGCAGTTTTTCCATACCACAGTTCATAAGGAGTATATGTTTTTCTAACTCTGATTTGAGCTCTGTTCAGAATATGCACAGTTGTATGAACAACTTCTTTCCAAAATTTATTAGGTAATTTTGCCTCATTTAACATAGTTCTAGCCATTTCTTTCACTGTCCTATTTTTCCTTTCAACAACACCATTTCGTTGTGGTGTACGAGCAGTTGAAAATTTCCTCTTAATACCATGTTTTTCACAATACTTGACAAATTCTTGAGAGGTGAATTCTCCACCTCTGTCAGACTGTAAGCACTTTAACTTAAGTTTTGTTTCTCTTTCTACCATTTTCTTGAATATTTTGAAGCATGAAAAAGCTTTAGATTTATGTTTCAAGAAGGTTACCCAGACCATCCTTGAATAGTCATCTACAAATAACATGAAGTATCTTTCACCATTTAGGGATGGAGTTTTTGTAGGACCGGATAAATCTGTATGAACAATTTCTAGAGGCCTATTAGACATGTACTTCTTAGTTTTGAAAGATATTCTGGTTTGTTTACCTTTAACACATTCTTTACAAATTTTATTAGGTTTTCTAATTAGAGGTAAACCTCTAACCTTTTTATTTTTGCTGATCCTAGCAAGATTATCAAAATTTAGGTGACCCAATCATTTATGCCATAACCAATTCTGTTCTACTTGACTTACAAGACAAGTATTAATCAGTGAAGACTCCTTTACAGTAGAATCAATTAGATTATATAGATTACCTCCTGTCCTTAGACCATTAGCAACACTTTGTTCTTATTTTTAATAGAACATCCTTTAGCATTGAAGGAAATTGAATAACCACTGTCACAAATTTGACTAACACTCAGAAGATTGTTTTTTAGTCCTTCTACATAATAAAAATCATGCATAGGTGTATATGTATTAAGGACTATTGTACCATGCCCAGTGATATAAGCACCTGAGTTATCTCTAAACTGAACAAATCCACCATCAAAATCTTCTAGAACCTTAAACTTGCTTTTGCAGCCTGTCATATGATGAGAGCAGTCGCTGTCCAAAACCCAAGAAGCTAGTTTATGGACAAATAGAGTTGTTTCAATGATCAAAGACTTTTCAATGGGTTTCCATACTTGTTTAGATTTTAAATGAAGCTTACATTGATTGGTAAAGTGTCCATAATGAAAACACTTAAAACACCTGACTAGATTCTTGAAACCATACTTTTGTCTGTTTATCTTGCAGTTGAATTCTTTATGACCAAAAATATTGCAGTTAAAACAAAAACCTTTGAAATAACTCATATTTCACTTTGAAGTTTTCTTTTTGTCATTTAATCTAGCTTGTTCAATCTTCTTTAGCAACATAACAAGTTCCTTGTCTTTTTCAACAAGGGATTGTTTTTGATCTTCAATCACCTGATTTGCTGTTTCTAAATCAATTTTTAGAGTTCTATTTTCTTTTTCAAAATTTAATATCAATTTCTTTTGCTTCTTAAGTTCTTGTAAAGAACAAAGAAGTTCTTTTTCAAGATCAATATCTCGATCTGAATCAGATGAATATTCTGCTTTTATAGTTTCAAAATTAGAAACATTAATAATTTTAGCCATAAATGATACTTCTCCTTCTTCTTCAGAATTACTTGATTCTTCACTAGAAGCCTCTTTTGACAACAAACTTTTCTTTTTGAAATTCTTGAATCTCTGATTCTAATTCCAAGGTTTCCTTCTAGGAAAATTTTTAGTTTTCTCATTATTGTTATCTTGATCAGCATAAGGACATTTTGCAGCAAAATGTCCTAGTTGACCACAACTAAAATATTTAGGTTTGCCTTGATACTTCTTCGTCATTTTCCTAACTAATAAAGCTTCTAGAGCACTAGTTAAATTAGTATCACTTTCATCTAATTTCTCAGCCTTAAAGGCTGTTTCTTTTGATGTAGAAGTAGCTTGATTGTTGATTCTCATTTCATATGCAGTCAAATTTCCTTGTAGTTGATGTAAGGTCATTTTAGAAAAAAATTTCTTTTCTTCTAAGGTAGAAATCTTAGTTTCAAATTTAGGTAGAACTATTCTAACTACCTTTGAAATGATGTCATGTTCTTCAATAGTCTCTCCTAATCCTTTTCTAGCATTAACTACTTCATCAACACACAAAAAATAAGCAGCTATACTTTCTTCCTCATTCATCTTCAAATTATCAAACTGATTTTTTAATGTTATCAATTTTGATTCCTTTACTTTCTCATCTCCTTGATAAATATTTTCTAACTTATTCCAAATATCATTTGCAGATTTATAGTACATAACTTTAACAAACACATCTTTGGTAAGACCACATAGAATAGCAAATTTTTCTCTCTTATCAAGTTCATATTTGGTTTTTTCAACTTGATCTATAGCAACTATATTAGGAACATCATATTTATTTTCAACTACTTCCCACATATTAATGTCTAAAGAATTAATGAAGCCTTCCACTCTTACTCTCCAAAACACATAATCACTGCCATCAAACAATGGAGCTCTGCTCAGAGATTCACCCTCTACTTGAACCATTTTTACTTCCAAAAATCCCTAGATAATCCCTATAGATAGAAAGGGACCCTAGCTCTGATACCACTTGCTAGAAGTGGTGATAGTTCTGAGAGGGGGGGTGAATCGGGACTATATAAAATTTATCCAAACAAGGACAATTACAAATTGCAATTCTCTGAACATGACATATTTGAAATCTTTATGAGAATGAAACAGAATGTAAAGAAGTAACTCACAAGACAACACAAGAATTTTTCCGAGTGGGAAACCCTCAAAACCTTACGATTTTGTCACAGGGAGAAAAACCACTCCTATTGAACCTGTACTTTTATTGAAAAATACCCTTCTTCATACAATAGCAGCTCCTACTACTTTCCTGGGCTTATAGCCCTTCACTTTCTTCTTCACAAATGATTTTTTAACCATATAGTTTGTATATGTAATTGTATGTGTTTACAGTGCATACACCTTACATATAAAACTACTTAAGATAGAAACATTCAGTACTATTCATATCTGAGAATAGTTTCTTCTCATTTTTTCATGCTTTTACAAATCACTCTTCCTCTTTAAATAGGAAGTATACATTTTAAAGAACCAAAACTATTTTGGATATCACAACTGATAATCAAAAATTAGTTCATGTAAAACTCTCCTTTTGTTTTAAACAACTGAATATCAAACTATTTCAGGAAAGCTTCCCATAATACTTTTCGCTAAAAAAATATCTCAAAAATAGTTCAACTGAGCCATTACATAAAACTGAGTAGTGTTCAATAGAGTAACTACTTTTAGTTATTAAAAGACCTGCATAGAATACCCAAGTATTCAAACTTAAATGCGGCCAAAATACTCACTTTCACAGTGATATTGCAGTCTAGGTAAACATCGAAAAAGTAGAGAAAAGATACAAGAAATCTTTTACTTTTCAATAGGAGATGCAGACCCAGAACTATTTCACAAACCCCCTTTTTTTTAAAACAACCACTAAAACAACATGTGCAAAGCTGTTTACGAAAAATGATATGACTGACGTTTCTTGTATAATATACTTCCATATTTTCAATAGTTTCAAGTCAAAACAAGGAAGAACTTGCTGAAATAGGAAATACATACCTGGTTATCATAAAAAATAGACTTACTCTTGACTGATGTGAATATGGCTTCTTGTGACTAGTATTCCATCGAATACTTTGAAGACCACAACAAAACTTAGTGATGTGCCACATATTCAAACACAAAGTATTAGTCACCATGCCGAAATACCAAAGACTGAACAATATCGTAAACCCATATACTGCAAAATAGATTTACACAAAAAATGAATATACCTTTTGTAACAATACCATAAAGTGTTATTAATGGATTCCTTTCACAAAGGCAAACAACATAGCAAAAACCCATAACCATAACATTTGCAGAGAGACAGTAGCAGCCTTCGGAAGTAATCATGATGGCGCCCTCAGTTAGGGAAAGAGAAAAAGAAAAATGATAACATAAAGTCCGCATGGATAGTGATAACCAAAAATTAATGATAATGAAGAATGAGTCATGTCCGCCATGGAAAAAGAACATGTGTATACATCATTGCCAAGTGTTGACAACCAAGGGTCAACAAAAACACAATCATAACCCAAATAAAACTCAAGGTTAGTTGCACGGTACACTACACCTCAGCAAAGCCAACTAGATCCACAAGACACATGCCATCAAGGAAAAAAGACCAACAAATTACTAATTCTCTATCAAGCAACGCTCTATCTAATTGGAATCTTAATTATACTTTTGATAAAAGCTTTGTTGCAATTACAGTTTCTCACTTCCTTTGAAATTAAACAACTTAGCAGACCATGTAGCTAATACAGTTATTTGTTGACTCCGACTTTGTCCTTGATGATGTTCCATGCTAACATTCCATGCTGCCATGGCATTTTTGGTTGCATTGGAAAATGGAGTTCACTGTATTAGACTGGTTAAGGAAACCTTACCCCAGTTAAGTCAAAAAATAATCATGGGATAAGAATATTCACACAAAGTAATCCATGTGGTTTGGATTTTAATACTTTATGGACTAATCGATGAGAATAGATCTCAAATCATTTTCATTTTGGTAAAGGTTTTCATTGCTCACAATTTTTTTCTTTGCCCTAGCCACTATGAACAGTGATCGTTTGATATTCTTGCAGTATTGGTCAAGATTCTGGTTTTGGGTTTTTGATATATGAATATGTTGGTTAAAAGATGAAGGAATATGGTTGTTTTTCTCTCTCATAGTAGTTGTGAATGGGTAAAAGTAATTTGTTTTCCCTATTTTTTAGGTATGACCCAACACTTGTCTAATAGATGAAATGGTAACTAAGTTATCTCTGTTTAACAGATTTTGACCAAAAGTTGCTTTGCATCAGTAGTGATAATTATTGCTTAGTAGTTGTTTATTAACAATTGGTTATTCTTGCACATTTTTCTTGACAGATTTGTTTAGAAAGTAGGTTGAAAGGGTTTGATTCTTTTCAAGAAAAATTTCACAACCTTATATGAGGGATTTGTGTGAAGACTGTTTATCTCTTCTGAGATAATGTGGAAACTTACACTATTTATAAGGTTTCAGTTTTGGAAGTTGGTACAGATTGTCTTGACTCATACTTATTATTTGTAACCAGGACATTTTATGTGGTTTTACATCCATAATATTGATTAACCCTTCACGGGTAAACTTGGTAACACGGGTTAAAATGTAAGTACTTGATTAAACTACATTCAACTATATGGATGTATGTCTTTTAACTAAGTTAAGTCATATATATATATATATAGATAGATAGATAGATAGATAGATAGATAGATAGATAGATAGATAGAGAGAGAGAGAGAGAGAGAGAGAGAGAGAGAGAGAGAGAGAGAGAGAGAGAGAGAGAGAGAGAGAGAGAGAGAGGAGAGAGAGAGAGAGAGAGAGAGAGAGAGAGAGAGAGAGAGAGGGGGGATATTATTCTGAAAGAGTAAGAAGTGGATCTTAGTGAAAAAGATCTTTGAGAGTTTTATTGAAAATCTATGATTTTGTAATAAATAGTTTTATTGAAATAGAGTTGCAATTTGTGCAAGTATATTTCTATGAACATCCTTTCTGGATTGAAAAAGGTTAGGGGTTGAAGCTCCTTGTAGCAGGGCTTCTAAATTGGATGTATTGGTTGGTGTTTAAGATTAATAAAAGTATTGGAGTGCTTTTTCCCTCTGATGAAATCTAGTTGGATTTCAAGGTTTCTACTCAGCACAAAAACTATGTCCCGATGTTGATTTCTTCATTGTGTTTAGTGCTGTGATACACTTATTCCATTTTGCTCTTATGTTTTTTTCATAGTCACGTGTTGGTGCAAGTTTTTGAATGGACTCTTAGTATTCTGTTTTGTGTCCCCATCTTAATTTTTTTGTTCTGATGAGTTTGAAAATTAGCGTACTCTGATTCACCGCCCCTCCCCCTCTCAAAGTACTTGTTACTTCCATCAATTTGTATCAAAGTGTAGGGTCCTCATAGGTCTATCCTTGGATTGATCCTGGTTATTTGGAAGTTGTCATGTCTCAAGCTGAAGGGTGCCTTGCTCACTAGAGTTCCTTTATTTGATGGCACAGATTATACTTTTTGGCAAGTTAGAATGGAAGCATTTATTCATTCTCTTCATGTCAGAATGTGGGAAATTGTATCTAACAAATATGTTTGTACTATCTACTGTACCTACTGATGTAGATGAAAAGACAAAATATGAACTCAATAAAAGAGCTCACTTTGCAATACTATGTAGGTTATCAAAAGAAGTATTCGTTTAAAGTAATGTACTTCAAATCAGCAAATGAGGTATGGACAAATCTTGAATCCATTTATCAACGTAATCAAAAGGTTAAAGAATCAAAATTGATTACATTTAAAACTCAGCTTAATGATTTGAAAATGAATAATGATGAATTAGTGGCAAGTTATTTTCTTTCATATTGAATGAAGTTTGTAAAATGCTTGAAAGGGTCTTGACGAGGAAATTGATGAACATGATGTGGTTGCCAAAGTAATTAGAACAATTATTACCAAAATTTGAAAACTAAGATATCTTCTCTTGAAGAAAAGAAAAGTTTCTCTAAAATGACTATGCATCAGCTTCAAAGTATACTTACTGCTTATGAAATGATAATTTGTAATACCCCTTCTACCTCTAAAGAAACAACTTTTAAAGTTGAAAAAAAAGGAAGAGAGTGAGTTTGGAATTAGCTAATGTTTTTGAAGCTTTACTGGTTATGAAACTCAGGAAGAAGTTTCAAGGAAATTTTAAGTGTTTTGGATGTGGTAAAAAATTAACACTTTGCAGAAAAATATTTGTATCTAGATCTAAGTAAAGATGAGGATAAATCTAAAAAAATCATTTAAAAAACCCTCAGAATCCTAACAAAAGGTTGACCAATTTTTAAAAGAAGAGTCTTATGTCAAAAGAAGACTCTAAAGATGAATCTGATGACTCAAATGATGATGTGCTGTGAAACACTATTTATGACCAAAGTTGAATTTGAAAAACTAGTAGTAAAACCTAAATCAGATTTCTGAAGTTGAAATAGAAGACATGTATATCACAAAGAAGAGCTTCTTTGTGCTCTTCATGAAGTAAAATGATTTAAGAAACTTTCAACTTCTTATGAAGATTCAAATCAAATCTTACAACTTGATCCAATTAATGAAAACAAGGTTATTGAAACTTGTAGAAGCCTGGAAAAGAGCAAGAAATTAGTAACTGTAAAACAAGTATATACTCTTGAAAATCAACAACATTCTAGAGTTACTACTGAAAAAGGTGAAACTTCAAATCAGAATTTTGTAATAGCAAACAGAAATTAGTTTCCAAATAAAAGAATTTTCCATGGCTATTGTCATTTTTGTAAATTGTTTGGACATAGAGTAAATACTTGTAGATTTGCTAGAGTTCCTACTTTTGGTCATAAAAAGTCTTTTGGTTTTATTAGAGACATAAGATGTTTACATGTTATCAATATGGTCACACATCTAAGTACTGCAAAATGTTACAAAAAAATTGTAAAAATGTGGAGACCAAAACTTGAACAATCTATGCTTGTTCAAACAGCTCTAATATCTACCAAATTTTCTATTTGGGTTTTGTACAATGGATGTTCTCATCATATGATAGGAGACAAAAACATGTTTTTAGCTCTGGAAAATCATCCAAGAGGTTTTGTCAAATTTGGTGATAACACAGGTCTATAGATTTCTGGAACAGGAATAGTCATGATAAACAAAGATACTCCTATAAATGATGTATATTATGTTGAAGGATTAAAGTATAACTTGCTATGCATTAGTCAGATTTGTGATAGTAGATGTCAAGTTGTGTTTAATTTTTACAGATGTGTGATTAAAGAAAATCCAAGGAAAATAATATGAAATGGTTTCAGGACACCTAGTAATTTATATCATTTGTCAGTCTCCACAAGTCAAGAACAAAGTGTAGACAATGTCTTATGAGTCATATAGATGAAAACTGGTTATGGCATAAGAGATTTAGTCAAGTGAATTTTGATAATATGGTCAGAATCAACAAACATGAAAATTTTCAAGGTCTACCTCTAATTAGTAGACCTATAAACTCTGTTTGCAGTGAATGTGTAAAGGAAAACAAACTAAGTCATCTTTCAAATCTAAGGAGTTTCTGTCCTCAAGACCATTAGAATTAGTCCACATAGATTTGTATGATCCTATGAAAACACAATCACTGAATGAAGAAAAATATTTTATGTTGTTCATAGATGAATACATTAGAATGGTTTGGGTAACCTTTCTCAAGAATAAGTCAGAGGCTTTTGAGAGATTTAAAATCTTTAGGAAAATGGTTGAAAAAGAGTCTGATTTGAAACTAAATTGCCTAAGATCGGATAAGGGAGGTGAGTTCACTTCTCAAGATTTTGTCGAGTATTGTGAAAACCATGGGATTAAAAGATAGTACTTTGCTTCTCATACTCCCCAATAGAATGGGGTAGTTGAAAGAAAAAAATAGAACTATAAAAGAAATTTGCAAGAACTATGCTTAATGAATCTAATCTATCTAATAAATATTGGAAAGAAGTTGTTCACAAACCAGTATATATAATAAACAAAGTACAAATCAGAATAAGAACAACTTTCACTCCTTATGAACTTTGGTATGGAAAAAACAACATCTGTTAAGCATTTTAGAATCATAGTTTGTCAGTGTTTTATCAAGAATGATTTTGAAAATCTTGATAGTTTTCAAGCTAAATTTGATGAAGGAATTTTCTTAGGTTATTCTTCAAATAGAAAAGCATATAAGTTTTTTAATAAACGCTTGAATAAAATTGCTGAATCTATTAATGTAGTATTCAATGAAAATCAGAATATGATGAAAAATTAGATTTGAGATGTTGATGAGGAATTTGATTTAGAACTTGGCAATGGCTCAACATCAAATAAACTAGTTGTTAGCAAAGTAGTTGAAACCAGTTCTAGTAAACAAGAGGATGTTTCTAATTTTAAGGGAGACATACCTCCGAAAACACCTTGCAAGATAATTTCTAAAAGACATCCTGAAACACTTGTGATTGGTGATAAAGATGCTGGTATCATAACTCGTAGAAAGGCAAAACATATATAACAAGCTCAGATGGCTCAACATTTTTATCTTTTAATAGATTTTGAATCACAAAATGTTTTTGAAGCCTTGAAAGATCAATCCTAGTTAAATGCAATGAAAGATGGAATCAATCAAATTGAGAAAAATAAAACATGGGAACTTGTTCCTAGTCTAGATGACAAAAATGT